>SRMA01024345.1:0-88750 GCA_007224835.1 Danionella cerebrum
ATATAAATATAAATAATAACATAAGTGGTATTAAAATATATTTAATAACCTCGCGATACGTGGATGCCTTTTGACACGTGCTCAATTCTAATATACCAGCGTTAAAGCGGATGAAGTAAAATACAGTTATAATATAAAAGAGGGAAAACGCTCAAGACATCGTAGACCCATTGTTTTTGTTAAACCTCCAAATGTTACCAGAATAAATAGTTCTTCAAACGTAAGACCTAAAGGATGCTAAAACTGTTTCTAAAACCAACCAGAAGTTAGAAAGACGTCTTTTTGACGTTGAATGTTTTCATATTGTAATTTAACTCACACAAACTCGCCCTGTAGACATTGGATCAAACTCTGCTGACATCCAAACTGATCTTTTTCATATTTGAGACGCAGTCCAAACGCTCTACAGCGAATCAGCAGCTGTTTTAATCAAGCAAAACAGCGGAACTCGCACGCCGTCGTTGCGTCGTTGGGTACTAATGTTTTTAGTAATAACGTTATTAGTTTCTTCTTCAATGGTTTTTACTGGCCTTTTCGCTGCAACTTCACAGAAACATTTTCTTTTTAACTGATCTAATTTATTTAATTTTTGTGAAATAAAATGTTTTATTTTATTATTTATTAACATATTAATTTATAATGTATTTATTTATTAACATATTTATTTATAATGTATTTATTTATTGCTTAAAATACTTTTATTATTAAATATATCTCAAATGTGGTACCTTTTGGATAAATGCAGCCTTGATCTCTTGATCACAAACTGGGGGAACCTTTTGATTTGATTCAAGAAGCCATCCACTTCCCATAAACATCCACAATGTTCTTTTTAAACCATTTTTGTGTGTTCCATGGCACAGAGGATCAGAAAAGGAGCCACACTTGACTGTTTCTGACTCTATTCAAACTTACCGGGGAAAAAATTAAATGAACACGAAATGCAACCTTGTCTCTGTCAACCTCTTTCTTTCACCAACATGTTCAATATTAAAGGTGATGCTCAAACTCTGCTTATATTTTAGACTTTATTACAATTTTATTATAGACTTGAAAAGATTTTATATTTTGTTTTAAAAACAGCACAGGGTCTGGTTTCCTTTCACAGTAAGAAACATTCATTCATTCTTTCATTTTCCAACTCACTTATTCCCTTTTTGGGGTATCGGGGGTCTGCTGGTGGCTATCTCCAGTGCACATTGGGCAAGAGGCGGGTGTACACCCTGGACATAGAGTCGCCATTTTCATCGCAGCGTAAGAAACATGTTTCTAGAAAATTGAAAAAACTGTAAATAAAATGGTTTTATTAATTAGTACTCAAAAGGACACTTTACAGAAGTATTTACTCAATATCTATATAACTAAATTCAGATATTCCAATCACTTCTACTCCCATGAGTTTCTAAAATCGGTTACGTGTGCAAGGAGAACGTAACTACGCCGAAAAATTCCCATTTTCTGAATAACAGGGTCAGGGCCCAAGTTCCAATAAAAAGAACACTTAATACTTCAGCACACCAAGAGATTTTAGACAATTCCCACTGTCGTCTGAACAGTTTAAGGATGGCTTCGATATTTTCCATCATCACAGAGCATTAGTGCAAAAAACAAATGTCCATAAAAGCCCCAACCACAAAACATTTGTGATGAATGAATCTTACTGCCTGGGCTCTCAAGAATCCCAATAGTTGAAGCTGTTATAGCTTGACCAGCATGATCTACAATGGTTGACGGAGCAGATGAGCAAATACTTTTGCCAAGGAGTATTTATTAGAAATATATTCGCATACAATCCAAACCAAACAATTACAGCACCACATTCCTCCTCATTTACTCACATTCGCTCTCCTACTATTAATTTTTTGATTCTGACATAATACAGGTGTCCAAGTCACAGCAATAGTTAAATAAATCTCATCGCCTGTTTGTATTCAAGGATTTATCTGTTCAGATGAAAACCATGGATTGTGTACAAAAATCAATATGATTAAGCTAATCTCAAAAGCACCAACTTCATCACACATCAACATTAAAATTCTAATTAGGATTTGAAGGACTCTTTCACAGCTTACAAAATTATACCTTCATTCTCATTAGTGTGACCAGAATTCTACTCGATCAACCTTTGTTCTGAAGCTTTTTTTATTGATACACAGAATTAAAGCTATAGAATGACACTTTCACTTTCTGAAGGATCCCCAGAGTGCACTGATTCTGTTTTCATTGTCAATGGCAGTGAGAAAGAGAGCGAGTGCCAGAGGGGCCTTCAGGACCAAAACCTCCTCAGACCCCACATTGGTACCCAGCCTCCATGCCTTGTAAACAGAATTGCATTTTCTTTCCATCTCCTGCCTAACACATTCTGCAACACCAAATATAGCCGCCTATTTCCAGCTCCTCTGCTCTAACGCGAATCCTCCCCCTCAGCTGTCTTGCAATGGGGGCATCTAATCTGCTTTCTTCTCTACCAGTCGCTTGCATTGTAAAATGATCCAAGAAAATATGAAGGGAGAGCATGGAAGGTGCAAGGATGAGAGAAATAAGGGCGATGGAGAAAAAGAGAGCGAACAGAGTGAGCCCGATAGAGAACAGGAAGGGAAGAAGATGACCTAATTACAATTGCCCACAGTGTGAACCATCTCTCTTTGAAGAATATGAAAATTGCAAAGAGACAAGGCAAGCCAGACCTTCCATGATGTTCGAAGCCCTGCACAGCACAAACCAAATGTGCCTGGTTTCTGAAGTCCTTTCACACATCTGCGCTTCAGTCAAGTGCACCAAAGATTGTTTGTTGTTCTGATGAAGTTTTATTCAAAGGGACTACCTGTCAACTAAAGCCTTGAAAAAGTTGGATAAACCTGATGTAAACATTCTATATTTCTTGGTGTTCTTCTTCTAAAGAAATTGCTACCTTGTTGCATAGACAGATCAAATGTACCCTTGTCAAACTGCTCTGTTTGGATGAAAGGTTTGAAAATGAACAGGAATTCATGTGGTTGTCATCATCCAAAGCTCCTTTCAGGTCTTTTTATTGTTATTTTTTTTTTTAAGAAACCCTCCTCTACCCTTGTATATTAATTATTTAAAATTCATGTGATCTCAGATATGTAAGTCAGATTTTGGTGGAAAAATGGAAAGTGGATTTTAGAATTTGCTGCATCATAAACTTAACTCAACAGTTTGCCATAATGTGTTGAAACATTCCAGCATTTTAAAACATCTTTAAAACATATTTACCTGTCATCATGGAGCATTTTCTATGAAACAAATGCAGCAAGAAACATAGCTTGTATGGTGTCAAGTCTATGCTAATCATTAACAAACTTGTGTTTTTAAAGTAGGTGGAAATTCCAATCCAACCAAAAATTAACATCTTAAAGGTGACATCACTCTGTAGCGTACTTAACTTACATTAGTCTGGGTTTGTTGTAAGACAACACCCTGTAACCCTGTGAAAAACAGTCTAGACTTTTGCAGACTGGCCTTGCAGAAAAAAATGGTTGAGCTTTTAATAAAATTGGTAAAGAATGTCCAGTAGGGATGGGTTGGGCAACCAAATACATCCAGAGTTACCAAAATGTGGGAGTCTCAATTTCAATTCACTTTACACACAACACTTGAGTAAATAGATAAACTCTGTTGAACACAGTTTAAAAAGTGTTACAAAATCCAGTTACAAAATTTAAAATAAAGTTGGATATTGCTGGGAGAGGCAGAGGTTTGGTTAAAAACATTAAGGCGGAGCTACACATAAGTCCCACCCATTTTCCATTGCACAAAGAAAGTTATAAATAACCAGTTGCTATTGCTCATACCAATTCTCCAGTCAATAAAAAAATGTCCACCTCATCTTCAGCCAGTAGAGAGATTGCATGGAGAGAGTAATGTTATCCTGCTAACATCACTAATAAGAATAAACATTTTGTCTCACAATTTATTAAACCAGGTTCCAGAAATACACAGGGCTTCTAAATCGGTTAACTTCAGCAAAGTTAATCCCAGGTCCACATTCAGTGGTACACACACACACACACACACAAAACACATGTCCTTTTAAAGTTACAACACTCAGACTTGTAAACACATGATATTAAAGTCATCAAAAAAGCAGTTGCATGAGAACAGCGGACCAATATATTCATCAAGGCTTTGATTAGCAGGTACAATGAAGACAATAGTGGAGTAGCAGCGGATCGAAGATGGAGAAACCCAGCAGAGACACAAAGGAAAGCCCAAGGCAGGAAACGATCTTGGAGAGTCAGAGGGTGTGAACCATAGAACTGACAGTGAAGAAAGGAGAAGTGAAGGCATGAAAAGGAAAAGTGGAGATCGAAACCGGACACTGACTGGGTGAGGGGGAAACAAGGAGATTAAATATATTAGTAAGTGATTGGAGTGCAACAGAGAAATGAGAAAGGAGAGACAAACAAAGTACTGTGCCACCATGCTGCCCAGCGTTGGTTAATATGTAGATAATTATTTTGAATATTACAAGCTAGTATCTAACTTCCTAATGATCCAGAAAGATAACATTGTAAACTTATGAGTAATGGATGGAAATTCTCCAACTATGAACCAGTCACATGCAGAATCCACTGGATTTTACAGAGTTATGCTCTACTAAGTACTTATGGGCTGAAAACAGGACAAAACTGAAAATTTACATACATTTGGTTAAATATACAGGATTTAACTGCAAAAGTATAGTATGATTTAAAACCATATAGTTAAAGTATAGTATGTTTTATACAATAGGTACACCATGTTAATAGAGCATTTTAAGAATCCTACGCTTTTACTGCTTTTACTTTAGACAATTTAGGTCAGATTTTAAATGGCCCATAGAGAAAATCTCAGTGGGCATTTCCCTTCTATTGTTTGCCATACTTATTCATTTTCTCATTGCATAGACTGACCCACATACACAACGAGGAAGTGTCAGACTGATTGCTATTCTATAACGAGGCACACATATGAGCCTGATGAAAACAACTTAGTATAATTTTGATTCATCCCAAACAGACAGGTCTGGGTGGAGGCAAGATGAAATATTTAATGTGTTCTCTTCAACTTGACTGCATCTGTGCTGAGAGGCTGAAAATATCCAACTGGCTTATGTAAGAGCCCGTAGCAACTGGAAGGATGGAAAAGAATGGTGAAATAGACGGTGACAGGGTGAGTGTGTGTGTGTCTGTGTGTGAGTGAGAGAGAGAGAGAGAGAGAGAGAGAGAGAGAGGCTGCTCTGCAACGGTAGTCTTATCAGGTTGACGCCTCCTGTTCTATTTCCTGCTCCTTCACTATGGCTGGAGATTCACAGCCAATTGATATCCAGTTGGCCATCCCTTCATTCTGTGATAAATGTAGTGAACAAACAGAAGAGTGAATAATTTTGTATAGAGTATAATTTCTCCAAATGTATGACAGTGTTTAAATAGTAAATTACATTATTAGCATGATATTATTATTTTTTAATTCTTATATATAAACAAAAGCACACATTCAAACATGTTTTAATTATACACATTTTCTACAGTAATATGCATAAGTATTAGGCAGGGGTGAAAAAGTTCTCAAACAAAGAATGCTTTCAGAAATATAAACAATGATTGATATTTTTGTGGATTTACAAAGTGCAAAGTGAGGAAATAAAGTCAAAATCTAAATTAGTATTACTACTTTTTGCCTTTGAACTTGTCTTTAGGTAAAACATATGAGATTTTGGTGTATTATAGTCAGGTGTATGATCCACCATTTATACTAAACATGTGCGAATGATCATCAATGCCACACGTATCTTGAAACATAGTAATTAACTGAAAGAGAAACATCTATGTAAGCAAATACAGTCAGTTGTATGAAGATCTATAGATAATGACTTACTAGCAGTAATAAATACAAATTCAAATAAAACTGCATGAAGAAAAATAGGGCCAAACTTTAAGAAGCTAAAACTTAAGCAGGTGGACAGGCAAATGATTACATTTCCATTCTAGTGTAGGCCATACTAACAAAGTTTAGCCCTATTAAGTGGTTTTGAAATTTTTAGGGTGGTGCTGCTTTTTGGAGACCTTAAAATTCTGACCTTAACTACTGACTAGTAAGTACTTGCCACTAAGCCACAGAATTCATCATTGTGTGACAACAAAGTGGCACTGCCACAAAACTTGTTGATCTAACATTCAACATGGCTGACACTAATAATGTAATGGAACTCGGCTTGATGGTCCGAACATATGATAAAAGGCAATTGTTATATCGCCCTACCTCTAGGGGGCAATGTGCTAAAACTCAGCAGGTAACCGCAGATTATGGTTATTATAACATCCTCCAAGTTTGGTCTTGATATACTTAAGCATTACTGAGATATAGCCTTAGGACCATTTTGGCAAACATCATAACTGTTCATGCAATTTTTATCTTGTTGCATCAACTTGAATTCAAAATGGTCGTAGGATGGTCTGGGACATATTTTGAGAATATTGAATAATTAGCATTGAATAATGACATCTAATTAGCATAATGTACAATGACATCATTCAGTGCATTACAATTGGCCTGAGCCAGGATTAAATGTAGTTTCTAGATCTTACGGTTCAATAGATATTAGTATAAACATAAGTATTACTTGTGAACTTGTATTAGTGCTATAGAGTTTGAGGTAGAGGGTTTAGATTGGGTCAGATTACTCATAACAGCCAACTATATAAGTGTGCCAAATTTCATAACTTTCCTGCAAATGTTTCAAAGGGTTCTCTGGACTTCAATGGCCGAAGAAGAAACGGAACAAAAACAATTGGTGCCTGCACAGCTTCTCTGTTTGGTCCATAAATATAATTGCATTTTTGTTGAATGATTACTGTTGTTTTATTCAGATAAAACCATTTTAAAACCTGCTTTTTCCATGTTAACCCTTTTCACAGATCGACTAATGCATTTATAATCAAGAGAATATTGTGAAGTCTGTCTATCCTCAATTTCTGTTGTAATTATACACTCTATATAAGAAAAAGAAGTTTTATAGTGGAAATTATACTATATGCACAATCAATTGACGATTATGACTGAGATTAAAGAAAATCCACTTGAGATTCAGGTGGAAATTTGACTCATTGGTCTTTTTTTATATTTTGGAGTATTTGCTGTAGTCAGCAATGTATCAGTTGTCTGTGGATTGGCAGTGTGATCCTTAGGTTTATATGTAGTTGATAGTAAACATATTTTATCTCTTACTGAAGCTCACAGACTGTAAATCAAAATCTGTGCCGTATCGTTCCTCATCTCTGTCTAGTAAAAATGGATTAATGAGACCTGCCCCCTCTTATGAATGCAACACACACACGCACACATATGAAACAGACAACTCATTTCCTCTGGAAATTGTTCCTCTCAGTAAATCATCATTTTGTAATTGCTGTTAGCTTCTGTCAATTTTGGTTTGTAGCTAAAGGTTAGGATGCAAATACATATAATTACACGTTACATTAGCATCGTATCATTCATCCAAGTAACAACAGGTGAAAATTATGCCTCGACTGAACTTTATTTCAAATGAGGGCAATACGTTGTAATATGGTTTCTAGATCCTCCTGCTAAATACACAAGTAAATAGATAGCTTTTTTAATGTGGCCAATCATATCAGCTCTGATTTCTATGTGTTAAAGGAATTTATGTTTATGCTGCAATGTCTACTATCTAGTAATATTTAAATATATAAGAATATATCGTTTTTGAAACATAACCATATGCTAAAATAATGTTTGCCATGAAGCAATCTGGTGACTTTCAGGGTATCAATTTGAGTTTAAATGCTAAAAACATGGTAATTCTGTGTTTAAAATCCACAATCTTGGATTGTCAAAGCAAGAGTTCCTCATAAAGATTGATCAAGTAAACGTTCTTGATAATATTGTACATTTTAGTTGAAAACCACTTGTTTCACATATACATAGAGCCCATATATAAAAGGGGTGTTAAAGTCACTCATGGGGTACAAACCTAGAGGAGTTTAAGTTGTATAATAAGGCATGCTTCAAGAAGGTAGAAGTTAAGCTGTCCATGCTGTGGTCTTCCAAGAAACATGTATGGACACCCCAGGCCTATTTACACACACACACTTAAGCCCAATTTATTAGCTTATACACAGGGTACGTAAAAAGACAAGAGTCTATGCCTAAGGGTGATGCACACCTCCCAAAAATTCGAACTTTGTGCAGTGAAGACCTGGTCCATTGGCTCTGTGATTGGTCGGTTTGATATTTAGCACAAAAAAAAACAAAAAAAAAAACAGAACAAGTACCTAAACATTGACTGATCCAAGTAGTGTAGGAATATAACTGTATGATATAATATGTAATGAACATTCTTTTGTCTGATGAAAAGATCAAATACAATATCTATGACAGTATGAAATACCCCCTGTGAGGGTATGTAGAGGGGGTATCAAACACAGTATAACAGCCACCAGGCTTTAAAACCTGTTGATGCTGTTGTCAAAAACTATTCAAAGTCAACTCCTCCTGAAACCCACAAGAAAACTGAGAACTATGTTGGTGAATGGTGAATTGTAAGCAAGTCTTTGTCTTGCATGAGGACAGACAAACAGAGTGACCCATGAGGCCTGGGGCTACGTGAGGGTGTGGAAGAACAACAGAAACAATGATGGCACTTGTTGATCAGGTATTGCAACCCAACACAGGAGCTGTTGAGGAGAAAAGTCAGGTCTACTAACTGTTTTTATCCACTGTGCTCATTTAATAACTCCACATGATGACACATTTTACCATTTTGGGATTGGAAAAAAATACCACATTTAGTATAGCTTAGCATAGATCATTGAATTTGATTAGACCTCAGTATATAGTACTTTAAATGTGATGTGTCATAAAAACTCAGACACCTTTTTTACACAAACCCTTATTACAATCAAACATGTCGAGGTGAACATGGTTCCCTTTACCAGCGTCTCAAACCCTTTTGTGTCCGTTTTTGTGTATGTTACCAGGCCAAAATCACAAAGTAAACTTTTGATCAGGGTTACATGGAAAGTTTCTGTTGTTATTATGATTTTAAAAGAGTAAAAATGACCCAAACACTAACTATGAGTGGGGAAAATGCTTTTGTCTTATCATTTTTATGTCTACTGTTATTGTTTACTATTGAATTGTTTTTACGGAACATTTCACCACTTACAAACATGATGGGAACCTTTTTTAAGTCTGGTATGAAATTTTTTGTGAAATCAACAATTGTAAAACAAATGACTTTGTTCATTCTGCATAAAAGGGGACTTCCAGTATGAGAGATAATACAAGTCTGTGACGGATCAGCACAGGGCGTGCTCATACCTGCATCATCTCCAATCCACCTGGCCAGCCCTCCCCTAAAGCTGCCTCTCAGACATGACTCAGCATGTTTGTGTTTGAGTAAGTTGTGTGTCATAGTTTGCGTGTGGGTATGTGTGTGTGTGTCTGAGAAACAGAAAGTGGGAGGTCTTAAAGCAAAGTGGTCATTTCTGTAAATAGGGACTTTCCCCAATGTACTATGGCATTTAGCTACAGTTTAACAATATGTTCCAGGACTGAGTACTATTTATACTCACTACACATTAAAGTACGGTTTAAGGTTTAGCTAGTTATTGCACAAGCAAAAAAAATACAATGGACCTAGTGCATAGTATTTTTGCTGGCTTCAGCCTTTGATCAGCACATAAAACAAAACCCGGATTAACAGACTTGTCTGTGTTATAGCATTAAAAAATGCTTTCAAGCTTTGACTTGAAAAGGATTTCTGATATTAAGATCCTAAGCAAAACAGTAGCTTGAGCAGCATTCTCAGAGAAAGTCATTAAAGCAGGCAGAACCCATTTGACAATTTGAGAGTCAAGCTGGACCTCTAGTGTTTCTCACACAAAACAAGAGCAAAGTTTTTCCCTTGCGCCCCCTTTCTGCTGAAGCCCCTCCTGGTGGGAGGGGTAAAACCCCCCTGCTAAACTTCAAAGAAGATACTGAGCTCCACATGCATTCATCTCAGTCTAGCAGCTTAACCACCAAGTTCAAACAGCTCACCCACACCCTGAGCAGAGCAAGAACACTGCAATGAGACAGATACCACCGGCACAAAATAAATGTTCGCATACTTGCACAAAGAGGCACAAACACTTTTTAGTGAAAATAAATCAGCACAAAGCTTCAGAAGATTCAGAGCCTTTTCTGAAGTGAGGGTTCAAGAATGTTCCCAGGTAATAACTTTGGAACATTTTGTGTTAGACATTTTTGTTCACTTTTCACTTTGAGTCCAATTGGTCTTGTTGTGTTGGTAGTTTGACTTTTAGCTGCATATTATATTGGTATTATTGATTAATACGAAACAGTTAGACTTTTATCTATGAATAATACTGCTTTAAAGAGCTACTTTGGAAGGAACACCAAGCAGTGTTTTACCATTTTTGTGAACTATTCAGCCATTCTCCAAATCTGTCAATATCAGTTTAGCATAGCTTAGCATAGATCATTAAATCTGATTAGACCAGTAGCGTTTCAGTTTAAATTTATCACAGCTATAGAGGAAGTTCCAGAACTAACGCAAATGTTTGACTGCACAGGTTTTGATAAATCGCCCAAAGTTGTGGGCAAATCAGTGCTTGTGTACGCGAGCGACAATCATACGGTGTGTACTACTAAGGGCACAATCTGAGAGAGTCACAGGCTGTTTGTGAGAAACTTGGCATGCTATATATCTGGATCTGTCAACAACTTGTACAGTGTTAAATGTGAAATTCTTACCTGCAGCCAATGAGACAGCAGCATCTGGGTCAACAGGAAGTTGGGGAGGACTAAGATATAGGCAGCAATATAGACAATGGTTTCAGTTCAAGAAGAGATTCTCCTCTGTCTATTTGGGCCCAAGAAATAAAAAATAAAAAAAGATAATAAATTTGGCTTTTCACATGTGACCTCGCATTATTTTAAAGTCACTTCTTGTGAGTTGTTATGAGATGTAGTTTGCAGACATGGGACAAAGTTGCCTGCGATTCTTCCCAATGTCATGTAGTGTGAAATTCCCTGTAGCTGATCTATCATGTAGAGTGAATTTAGCAATAACTGAATGCTGCCTCAAACAGTGATGCAGTGTGAAATGATCTGTGACACGACTGCTCTGAAAATCATGCGGTCTGAAATCAGCTTCAGTAAGCTTTAGTAAGTGATCTCCTAATTTGTGAGTCTGTTTTGGGTATGGGGACAGGAAGAGAACTCCACAAAGGCAGGAACAGAGAATAAGAATGTTCTGATGAAAGCACTAGACGCTAATCATTTTCTGAACACAGGATTCAGGATTTATGACTGCAAGAGCTTGTCATGGTAAGAAGGAGCTGATCTTGTTACTGTTCTTTCCCGAGCATACGTGTTTTAAACTTAACAATAGCTGCAATGAGGAGCGAGTGAAGAGAGGTGAAGAGATGAGTGACGTGGGTTCAATGAAAACCAGGCCCTGTCCTCACGTACCCGGTTATTTTTCTGTGCTGTTACATATATTTGTAGTTGTCCACATATAAACGCAGCACCATTTTTACTTTCATTTTTGATAATGCTGGCCAAAATTGATCATGTTAAAATGCGCCATATCCGGTGTCCCCGTGTCATTTCACTTTGTCAGTAACCAATGGGTGACGACACTGACATTTCGTCCATGTTATAATCAGTAAATGTTTTTTGCAAACTTCAATGTTAAATACTCATTTTAAAAAATGTACTGTCACCTGTTGGTCTGACTGTACTAAGTAATCTTGCAAAGATATTAGAGACTACAAATTTACTATTAGAGTGACAATGCGTTGTGGTGCCATGCTGACTTCAGTTCAGTACAGTTCAGTTCAGTTCAGTTCAGTTCAGTATTCTGCCCCAGATTTAAGCAACACACTAGAGCTCTATATGTAGTCACAAGCAGAATCTGCTGAAGAGTGCAAACTAAAAACAATGTTGAAAGTCAGTCATTTAGGTTAAAACATTTTAATCTGTTGGATGAAGTTTCATAAAGTACATAAAAGTCTAAATTAAAAGTTTCATGTATCTGAAACCATGCATTTTGTGCGTAACAGTACTAGGTGCACATTAACAAGAAGAACTTTGCATACTCAGGGAGATTTTGTGTAGGAGACTTGGAAAGTACCCGATCCCTCCCCTTTCTTTCCCTCTCTTCTTCGTGAGAGAGAGCATGTGTGTTCGATTAACATTTGCCGGAGTATTTGTTTATTGAGCCCTCTCTCTCTCCCTCTCTTCTCTAGCTGTAGCCCCACCCCTGGAATTCCGGGTGTTCCATATTTCCCGAACATGGTGCAGGAATTCTTTGACCTGATTCCACCATCCCTAACACCATTTCCCCTAAAGAATCACCTGATTTAACTTTAGAAATGGTAAATGTCTAATATTCATACAACTCACACAACAACAGAACCTAAAAACTGTTCTCAGAAAAATACAACTGAAGCACAACAGAGTGTACGCTTCTGACCCACTTCCCCTGTGTTTCTTTCCGTCTTCCCCTCTCTACTTCTCCCAGCAGAAAACGTCTTGTTATTCCTCTTGGCTAACGAAACTACGAACAGGAAATGCTATTCCTGCACTGAACACATGGAAGCTTTTACATTTTTGGTACACAGACCATTAGAGACAAGATCTTGCTATGGAAGTTAATCATTTATTAAAATCATATATACATATAATTGGAGGTTCATTGTTAACCTATTCTCTTTTGTGAGGGAAAAGGTCTTAATGATTTCACTTCTCATTCAGCCAAAAGCAACCGTTCACACAAGCGCTCTCTCTATCCCCCCTCCCTCATACACTCAGAGTTAAGAGCCGTTAGGGATGTTAGAGTGGACACCAGTAGAGGGAGTATAAGAAGAGTGGACTAGAGAAGTAGCCTACCTTTATGACACTTCCTGAGAGCAATTTCCCAAGTACAGACTCTCCCTGAACACTTTTGAGGAGCGAAGGCTACTTTTATTTTGCCCTCCTGTGCTTCTCATGTGTGTGAGTGTGTGTGTGTAATAGCAAACAATGAAAGTTTTAATGATATAAAAAAGGATGTCTGCTTACACAGCAAATTTCAGGTGCTAAAAACGTATGAGTTAGGCAAAAGTGTAAAAAAATTCAGGGCTGTGTTGTTTTCCCTAGCTTTCTGGATTGTGTTTTTACATCTGACTTTATTTTAAGATAGAGAGGGCTATTGCGTTGACTATAGCTTCTGTCTGTCAGAGGGATTGTTCATATAAACCCAAGGGCAACATCTGAATGAGCCCATGGACTATCAATAGAGAGAAGTGCAAAAGAATTCAGTTAAATGGCTTAAAGTAGCACTGTTCAGGAGAAGGACATATTAGCAGAAGCTTGATTTAAAAGAGTTAATTAGGATTCTGTTAAATCGCCTAAAGTAGCAAAGTTAGAGAGAACCATTTTGAAGTAAATCGATTTAATAGAGCTCGGACTGGATCATCACAAGCTATATATATTATAACTATACTCTAAAAGAAAATATCCTCAACATCCTCAATATTGTATATTAAATATACTCAATATTGTATGCTAAATATGCAAATATATGGACTCAGATCGGTATGATCTGTAAGTTTCAGAAAAAGCACAATATCTAGTTCTTTGGTGGATCTTTTTACCATTTGTGCTTTAGTCAAATCTTCCCTAAGTTTTACTGAAAGCTTTTTCAGGAGATTCCTCTGTGGGTTGTTCTCACTCAAAGTCTCAAAATCTTGTATAAAAACACTTAATAAAGGGTTTGTAATAAAATACATTTCTTTTATTTGGCTACTTTTTATAATAAAATATACTTTTTTTAATTAAAACATGTCCTTTCGGGGCTGCTTCATCCTCAGCTGGTGAATTGGAATTCAGACTATGCTTGCTCGAGAGTCTGACAATGAGCATTGAGTGCTGGTTTTTATAATTGACATCATTTGTTCTTAGACTACTTAGATATACCACAAAACGTATCAGTTGGAGTCATTAAGTCTGAAAACTCTATGGTTATCCGGCATTAGTGTAGACCCCTTTTTTGACTCCTCCATTCATGGGTTGTCCCATAAACATATGGTTATAATATTACAGCAACTTAAGCAATTTATTTGTAACATATATACTTAACATAAAAAATGTTGTTAGCAATCCATTGTTTTTCATTTCAAATGTCAAGATGTCTGTATAAAAAATGGCAAACCCTTGAGATGATAGAGCAGTTTAAATAAACCAATTTAATGGTTATGGTACACATTTGTAGCTTTTTTTGAGAGTTTCTAGATTAGGGACCCTCTACAAAAATGCACCAGCCTCCGCGGTATAGTGAGTGGGGAACTCGACACATTCTGAGTTCGAGTCCTGAGGTTGCAGATCACCCCTCTGCCATTCGTTTCACCTCTACTATCGTATCAATAACGGGAAATGTATTTTTGAGTTATTTTGACACTGTACGTACATGACACTCTAATTAGCTCCAATACACCTAGATTAAGTTGATTTGATATGGATTTTAAAAAAAATTGCTGTGTGAAAAAACTTTACACACTCTAAAAGCAGTGCTCAAAAGTACTTCAAATACACAAAAAATAGGTAAAATGCAATTTAATTATATTAGGCTTTTTTTTTTAAATGTGAACTTATTCATGTATTCGATGACATAATGTTCCACACAGTAAAACTAAACAAAGCAAAAGCTGATCTCTCAGATAGCACTTTTTCTACTGGTTCTGTGAGCATGTCATTACTGGGAGCCGCAGAGCTGATCTGATGCAAGTATTTGCCGGGGACATTGTTAGTTCTAATATTTCACTCACACACACAGCGGTCTAAGCACTTCAAGGAGAAATGGGCCCTCTGCAGGAGAGCATTAGTAGGCGAACCTCGAAATCAACGGAAAGTGTCACCACAGCCAATGGACTCGTGACGCACGCAAGCTGAAGGATAAAAATAGGGCACAAGCTGCACTCTGGAGAATGCCCGTGCAGCCAACGCTTCAAGGAGCGCTCGCATTTACCTCGTAGCGCACTTTAACAAGTTACGTTTCTGTTAGAAATCAGCTTTTGTTGAGACCTTGCTTGTTTCCACATTTCTGTGACAGTGTGTGATGAAAGCGCATCCTCTGTCTTCCGCCATCACCCTGCAGCGCGCACACGTGGGCGAGCTCGCGCACGCTCTGTGGAGCCTCAGGGAGGAGTAGGCACGCAAATAAAAAACGTGAACCCAAACATGTAAAGCTAGTAACTTCTAGCTAACTAGATAAAAAAATCATAATAACCATAATTCATTATCACTAATAGTTAGATGTATACACTTCTTATTTTTAAATTTTGGGTTGCCTAATAAATATAAGAAAAACATGCGAAGCGCACTGTTTGTAACTTTTCAGACAAACACCAAAATTATAAAGATTTATTTTACGTGAAAGTTACATTTTTTAAGGATGAATTATGGCTTAAAGGTCATGACAATAAACATTAAGTCTTGCAGAATGTAAAAATAAACATTTTTATAGAGATGTTACACTTTTATAAAGTATGCTGACAATTTAAACCCCCAAAACACCATGTTATTTGATGTTTTTGGTATACTTGTAAGCAGAATACAGGCTCTAAACAGATCCCATAGATCAGTAGTTAGTTTTTCTCATTTGCAGTTGCCCCTTCACCCTTGAAACTGAGAACTAAAAGAAAGAGCTACAAATTTACAGCCATTAATCAGAGCACCACTAATGAAGTCATATTCATCAGTCAAAATAAAAAAGCTTAGCAAATGCATGAACTCACGAGTTTTCAAAATTGTAACAATATAAATGTTATAAACGAAAGTGAGTCTATTGTGTAATGTTGATGATATTAGGCTAATAATAGCACAATCTTCCTGTAAGGGTTGCAGTTACTTACCTATATATAGACATGGAATCTTTAAACTTTTTTTTATAAATGACTTGCATTTGTGGGTCGTCTTAGCTCTTCATTTTGAAGTAGGCGAGTCCTAGTTCCCCTTTGCTAAAAAACAGAATTGGGAAACCCCTTTGCCTGACGTGGACATGCATAGTTAAATGTTAAATGAGGTAACGGTTAAATGCGTAATGCTATGGGGTAGAAATAGAACTCAGCCAACATATTTTGCACTGCCCGCCATTTTTCCAGACTCTAGAACGTTGATTTTAAAATCAAATGTAAATTTTATTTTCATCCTAAAATGAGCATTGGGTGCTTCACTTCGTGCACTGATTCTATTCTATGTAAAGTTCTAAATTCTTACCTGGATTTTCCTGGTGGTCCTCTAAAGCTGAGGCACCTTTTCTAATGACACTTTTATTCAACTTTCTATAAGCATGCTTGGTTACAGCACTATGTGAATAGTGTCTTTAGCAATGACCTTTATGGCTTACCCTCCTTGTGGTGAGTGTCGGTGACTGTCTTCTTGACCTTTTGTTAAGACAGCAGTGTTTATGTGATGGTATATTCTATGCTCAAATAGAAAAACAATATTTATAGGCTCAGGAAACATTTGCAGACATAACATTCAGATAATAAGCATTAACGCTGGAACACTAATAAAAATGTTTTTAATTTTTTATCATTTTTTTTAAAGGTTTGACATATATTTTACTTTGTTATTTAGCTATATATTTCACTTTATAAAACGAGTGAATATAATATTAATTTTTTTTAACATAACTGTTTTTATTTATGGTACAGACATTCCCAGATCATTGAAACCAGATCATATTATTAACCAAAAGCAAACTACTCAAAATCCTCAGGGTCATAATTTGTAATATGGTCTGAAACTGAGTCAAGGCTGTCATTCATGTTGAAATCGATGAAATTGATTACTGGATCAAGGACAGAGGCAAAGAAGGAAAAAACCTGTTTCTAGCCCTTCGCATTGGTGGGCTTTTTTCCACACACAAAAAACAAGATCATCTAAAGGGTAATGAAATATTATATAAATACCATATATTTTTGATAATTTTTTATTTATAAAATTTACAAATTAACTGTGTACACATTAAATACAACTGATATAAGAAAATATATTAAATCTGACACTTTCTTCAGCATAGCTGTCTTTTGGAAGCATCTACAACTTCTGAATCTCTGTGTTATTTTGTGCTTCAGATAATTGCATGTTACGTGCATGTTACATTTGAATAAAGCTATAAATACAATGTATAATCTTCTATTTATGAAAGCAGTAGTGCCTGATGAAAATACACAAAATGTCTCTTAACATGTACATACACAAAAATAGTCCTGCTTTAATACTGTAGAGGTGTGTTTGTTCTTGCCATGGTGATAAAGAGCGAGCAAAACTTTGTGTCTGTACCTGTGTGAGGGAGAGATACAGCTCCCTCTTTCTTTCATTCTCTGTATCTCTCCAGCTGCCCACCCCACTCACCCCCATCCCTTTGACGAACAATCTCTCTGCCTGTGGCATGCAGATGAGTCTCAACAGGTAACAGGAACCTGAAATTCCAAAAGAGCTCAGGGCTCAGAGGAGAGAAGCCTGTTCATTTTCCAGTCTAAAAGCTAGAACCATTTCAACACAGTTGAACATCTCAGTGTACCATACGTACATCTAGCTAAAATAACATAATGTGCTTTTTTGACGTGTTCATAACTTTGGTTTGAGATGCATGTAACCTATTTTTCTTCCAGATTTAAATGAAACAAACAATTTAAAACAGACTTAAAATGACAGGCTACTTTCCGACTGTTCACTCTTGCTTTACGGGAAGAGAAACATGCAGGGAGATACAATCATCACCATGGAAACCAATCTTGCCTGAGGAGGATGGGGAGGTCAGGACAAATGGTTTCCTTGGAAACCGCGCACATCGCTCACGTACCAAGCCCTCACTTAGCGGACTGACGTATTGCACAGGGGGTCGACGTCTTTAATTGGCCGAAATTCAGCCTCTGGGCTTGACACCTCCCTCTTAAAACAGTTCGTGCTCTTAAAGGGGAATTGAATTCTAATATGTGAACTGGAGCTAAAAATACTTCTGCGAGTAATGAGAGAAAAACAAACGCGCTGCAGCCCTTTTAATAAAACAAACCGGTTTCAGCCATTGGACGTGACAACAATTTGAATATTTACGAGGCACGCAATTCTAGCTGCGCTGTATTGTATTTGCATTATAAAACAAATAAAAACGCGTTTCTAAAAAAACGTTAAACACCCTCTTATTGCAGTGAAGAAATAAGCAATCGCGTATAAGCAATAGTAGACCGTTACTAACGAACATAGCGTAAACACAAAGCAAAAAGATACGCAAGTTACGTAACAGTTATCCTAACTAATGCAGACAGATTAAAGTGCCTATATTTTATTAAATCATACTAAATTTAATCGTACATGTACCATAAAGTAGAAAAGAAAAGAAAGCAATGTTATAGATCAAATCATTTGCCACTCGTTTACCTTGAGATGCGTCAACATTAGCCTAATGTTACTTCTACCTCTTTATCAGGCAGGCTATAGAGATTAGGGCTTGCCAAACTTTAAAGTTAGAACGTATCCGACCCCATGAAAGCGAATATTATGAGAAATTGATTTCTTGACTTTGCCTTTAAGTTCTCCAGGCATCAATCTGCCAAGCGGGGCATGCTCCGCCCTGCTGTTTCACACACTGGTCCTCCTGCCATCAGAATACCCGCGAGTGTCCTGAGCGACCTACATCACACTTCAAATCCCACAATCCTCAAGCTAGGGAGAAACTACTTTAATGACGCCACAAGACCGGGCAATGTAGTTTTCCTCGCTTTTATTTACAATATTTGTGTGTGTTTTAGAACAAATAAAGAAATTAGTTTGGTACATTTTCTCTAGTGTTTCATCTTTCACTTGATAAAAATGCAGCTGTACATAAATTGGTATTCATTTATTGGAGGGGGGGGGGTATTCTTTAAAATTATTATTATTAATGACTGCACTTTGTATTTTTATTTATATATATTTTTATTTTACTCAATCAGATGGAATTCCATCAGATGTTGAGTAACAAGCAATAACTATGAACTTTAATGCGTTTTTAAAATGTAATAGCTGAAGTTCAATAAGCTTCCAGAAAATGTCACATGGGTTAAAGCTTAAAAACATATTACAACACCACTATGCAAAACGTTGTATAGCTTTTGTGCTTCTTGTTTTATTATATTTATTTTGATATTTAATTGTACAATGTTTTGCATTTAATATCAAATATTTTCTATTTTATTACCTCTGTTTTATTCCATGTCTAGTTTTTCACTTCTTTGCTTTAATTGTGTGAATATGCTGTGCAAATAAACCTTAATACCTTTAAAGTAATGGTTCACTCATTTAAACTTGTAATAAAATTAGAGGAATCCTCATAAATAGAGGATTTTAAAATGTTTTGTGTTTGAGTTATTTCTAAAGATTTTATTTTTCTTCGCAAAGACTAAAAGGTTTCAAATAAACGGGGAAATCATGTTATTTTTGTTATTGTTTTTTTTGTTTTGTTTAGCAGATATATTTGACTGTATTAGCACAAACTAAACAACTGGTTTGATTTTAAAACTTTTTTAATTGCGAATTTTGGTAAACAAGTCTGGAAACCAGAACTCACTCAACCTTGAGTTCAGCCTGATTTAAATTTCTATTCATTGCTCCACGAGCGGCCATTGACACCATCAGCAAACTAAATGGCCCAAGTGACTCCACCTGGATGACAGAAACTGGGACTAAAAAGGTGAGAAAAAGCCTTAAATGGCTCGCTGAAAGACTATAGAAGTATGCAGGGGCTGAAGAAGTTGCCTAAACCTCTGCACTTTAGCCCATGACAAAGCACTGTTTGAGACACTAAACTGTAATGGTTCTGATACTTATATACCCAGACTGACAAATGTAAAACTTTACTGTACCTTAAAGATCCTTTATGAAACAATTATCATGCCTTTAAATTAATGAACGAGGGTGCTTTGCTGAAAGGGTATTCAAAAGTAAAAAAAAAAGTTTCAGTATTCAAAAAGAATCAACATTACAGTTATTAAGTAAAAAAATATGTCTAAATTTAAAGAAAAGTAAGAGCTTAATCAATATATTTATATGAGTGGTGTTTCCATAAATGGGCCATTGGATCTCAATTTCTTTTGAGATAATATATCATATAATGAAATAATATAATGAGGTTTTTGAGAACTTGGAACCCACTGCATCCTCTACAAGTTCTTCTAAGTAAATAATAACTCTCACGTTCATCTTTACATCCAGAAGCAGCACACCACCATAGACTGACCTGATAAAGAGTGGCTGGGGGACGGCTATTTGGACTTTTCGGGGCCCATCTGAAAACAGCTACTTCTCTACCACATAGTATAGAGAAAACGCTGTAACTAAACCAAACAATCCAAACTGTGTGAAGAGTACCTCGTAGTAGTACTTCGACACCCTTGTAAAGTGTGAACGATGCAACATGAGACAGGTTCTGAACAGGACGGATGAGCTGTAACCGATGCAGGTATAACCGCATATTGACTATTTGATCTGATTAAGTGCATACGGCTTTAAACCAAAGAGTAGGTGGCTTTTAAATGGACATTTTTTTCACACTAAGGACCAAGAGTGACCCATACGAGGAATTTGTGCTCTGCATTTCACCCATCCAAGTGCACACACACAGCAGTGAACAGAGTGGGTAGCCATAGCTGCGGCGCCCGGGGAGCTGTGAAGAAACTGGTGACCACAGCTGGTCACAAAAAGACCACCATAGTAATAATTGTCACAGGTGGGAAAGAGTTTCAATACTCATTCCACCTTAAACTCCCAGTGGAGCTGGGGACTGAATGACACAAAAATCAATTTCCTGTGCAAGCGCCTACAAAAGTCGTGGTTTGGATCCAAGGGTTTTTGAGGTCACAAACATATTTTTTTAAGTTGTCATTAAATTTTTTGGGTGATTAGCAAAATAAACCGTGAATGGATCTTGACCATACTCTTCACCTTGAAAGAGAATTTTCACCTTGAAAGAGCATAACACTCATTTTGTGATTGCAAGGAGTATATGATAAGGGGTATTCAATCTCTGAAAATAATATTACAATTTTTCACAAATATTATCATTGTTGAAAACTAAACCTTTTGTTTCCAAAACACAGACTTTATCTATGTATTCATTCATTAAGTACATTTTCCACATTAATAAACAAAAGGAATAAAAAAACTTTGTTTTGATTTTCATACTATTGTTTATATTTCACATCATGGATTTTACATACAAAAACGTTGTATTTATATGTTACGTTTTTTTTTGTATACATAATTGTTGTATAACTTCTGCGTGGAAATCTTTAAGAAGTCTCGCCTGCACACATGACTAAAGCGCGCTTTCCGATCCTCAACGCGCCTCATGAGAACATTCCAGTTTGGTAAAGTCAGTTTGGAATTTGAATAGCACAGAAGAACCGCCTCTATGTAATTGGACGAGATCAAGAGCTCTGGGTGGAGCTTGCTTGTCACTCAGCGGCATTCCATGCCTCTGATTGGACGCAGGCCGAGTGGGAGGGAGCTTCTAGGTGATATATATAGTCTGGAAGCAAGCGCAGGCTAATGATTGCCTACGCTCGCACGCAGAGGCAGGAGAGAGCGCGTTCAATGTTTCTCTACAGAGCTGACTTAAACCTTGGTCCCCGAGCGAAATATCGCAATTGTGACTAAAACAAAGTTAGTCTCCTTCGTCAGAGGGGTGGAAAACATCACAACCCCGACCATGATCAACATCATGGAGTGTGCAGTGGATGCACAAAGTCTAATTTCGATATCTTACGGAAGATCCACAACTCTCGTACGCAGAGAGGAGGAATCAAGCTGCACAAAAACCTGCTGGTCTCCTATGTCCTGAGGAACGCCAGGCAGGTCTACATGAACGAGAAGTACGCTGAGATCTACAGGATGCAGCAGTACGAGGAGGTGATGACCGTCTGCAACGAGATCCAGGAGCTGAACCCGCTCGATGTGGTGGACGACTGCGAGGAACAGAACGCGGACTGCTGCGGCAGCGCGAGCGAGGCGGCGAGCCTCTGCGGCGCACTCCTGCCCGCCAGCCACCAGCCTCATTCAGCGCAGCACATCCAGCCAGCCAGCGCGTGTTCGGTGCCGCTAGCTCTCCAAAGCGAGGAAGTGTGCAAAGCGCAGGAGCCCTCGTTCTACCGCAGCTGCTGCGCGGAAAGCTACCCCGTCTCGAGCTGTGACTTTTCGCCGGTGAGCAGCATGCACTGCAACAAAACTACAGTGCTCGATTTGGACACGCATGTGGTCACCACGGTAGAGAACGGGTATTTGCATCAGGACTGCTGCGCTTCGCTCCAGCAGTGCTGCCAGGGCGCACAGAGTCCAGCCAAGAAGCGCAAGCTTGACTTTGGTTACTATGTATCCGAGATCGAAGAGGTTCCGGATTTTACGCCGTGCAAAAGAGCCAAATTTGAGGACACCTCTTACGCGTGCACGGAATCCTTGGACACTTCGAACATTTCCAACCTCATCTCGATCTTCGGTTCGGGGTTTTCGGGACTGGTGAGCAGACAAGCGGACTTAGAGCAAGCCTTAAACGGACAGTTCTGTAGCAAACAAGCCCTGGCGAGTTTAGGGGCTTGGACGCGAGCTATCGTAGCCTTTTGACGCCATGGTTAATGCGAATGCAGAGACTTTTATCAAATTGTCTAAGACAGAACTGACTTTTATTTTTGCAGCAAAGTTATTTAAGCATATTTTTATTTGTGCTTGTTTTAGTGGAGGAGGGGACCGTGGTGGTAGCCTACCATTTGTCACGGATCCTTTAAAACAAATGTCGGTATTACAAACAAACGAAGTTGAATTTCGTTGCCTTAAACCCAACTGCTATGGTCACAAAAATGGAAACTTTCAGAATGTTTTGCTCGTGGATTGTTTCTTTTCTCTTTCCCCTTTAACTTGCAAAGATGTATTGAAAACCAATTCATGTAATGGGGAGAAGAGGCAGCACATGGAGATGCCTAGCTACTGCACGCTTATTTCTCACAGTTTAGGGAGACAGTGTCACATTTTCTAACCCTTTGCCACTTTCCAAGTAGATCATGCTACAGTAAGAAGCCTGTGCTGCAGCTAAGGCAGGAAGACTTCTGGTGACTATCTGTAACATCATCTGGGGAAATCAAGTAGGCTGATGAAGGTGCAATATTTTGAACCCCTTCCCCTTGTTTTCTGTATTCTGCAACATGCTGTCGGAAGTGAGGACTGGTGCGTTTTGTTGACTGCACTGACCTACAGCATCAGTTCCTCTGAGTATGTTTAGTTCCTATGCCAGTCACCCCAACAACTCTGAGTTTTGGGGCCATTAACACTACAACTCCAATAATGCACGCTGTGTTTTTACCTGCCAGGTGTTTGTGTTGACCACAGTCTCCAGCATCAACCATTTCCTGTCAACTCTCAGAAAAAACGTTAAGCCTTCGCAGTAATTCATAATGCCAGCATTTGCTTGGTTTTGTGAGTTTGATTTTATTTTCTACGATGTTAGACCTTTTGTTCTAAAAAGGGAATCTCATGAATTAGCCATACGTCCTCACATTATATAAGCACTATGTGTACTGAATTAAAGACGTTTTCAGACGTATTCTCCATATTTTGTTGGTATTCTTGTATTTTTGTGCATATTAAATTGTATATCACCGGGTAAAACTGTTTTAGAAAGTATTTGTTTAAAATTTATAACCTTAATAAAAAAACAAACTTAAACTACTTTGTATTGTGTATCTTTTGTGTGAATGCAGGCCTGTTCATATTTAGGCCTATATGATTAATTTGACAGTCATGCACAACACACTCATTTAGCATATACCCAGGTGGTCATATTTTTATAAGTGTGCCAGGTTTGCCATATAGTTATAGAAAACATTAATTATAATCAATCAAATATCAGACATTCCATAAATCATTAGAAATTCCGATACAAAATCCTATTAAATTGGTTATATTTACCTACTAAATGGGGTCTTGAGTTCATTACTCAATATTTAATTTATTTCATACATTTGAGTTTTTTTATTATTGATTACTAAGGTTTAAAACTTACAGAAACGGTCTAATTCTTAGTTTGAAGTGAACCCAAATGACCAAAACAACACGTTAAACAACTAACTAGCGTTCTCATCATGCTAACATTTTATATATCGTATACAATTTTGCTTATTTTTATCCACACAGGGGAAACTAAACACAGTCGGACCCAACACACTCAATTTCCGGGCAAAAAGCTGAACTACAAAACAAACCCGAAACTCAAACCAAGAGCAAACTTTTACCTCGCGCGCTCGAAGTTCAAGGCGCGCGCTTTTCAGAGCCTGAAACTAAATTTGCAGCGTGTGTGTTATCTCTGCTGTATGCCACATGGTGGTGTTCTTCAAAAATCAATGAATGAAGGTATTAGAGCGCCTATGTAGCGGCACCTCGGGCTGACCTCGAATCCGCTGCTCCCTGGGCCCCCTCCTTACCTCATCCTCCCTCTCTCTCTCTTCCTCATCTCCAGCCGAAACCTCTCGACTCTCAATCTCAGATTCCGCAGTACACACTACACATCAACGTCTAACAAACGCGGGCTGTTATCAAGTACTGTCGTGGGCTAATGTTAGCTATTTTTTTAGATATTTATCTGCGTCCCGCAAGCAAAATTAGCAAGTATTTCGGTAGTGTGGTTTAGCGTGCACTTTACGTTAGGACGAGGTATTTAGAATATTATTTACGACAATATTGATTGACAGAGCGACGGGCATGATCGTTGAAATATTTCAAACACCTAAATTAGTTTTATTTCTGTTTAAAAATGCTTCTATCTCCAACGGCTGCTTCAGAAAGTACATGCTAACATCTTAGCTAATGTGTAACTGTTTTGCACGTTTGCTTGACTACCTTATGAACAGCGCTCTGTGGTGTGTGGCGAGCTCCTTCACGTGGCCAAAAGGGGAAACGCACAAAGTTCGAGAGCGCGCACGGAACCCGTGCGGATCTTCACCGTTTGATCGAAGACTCTGCGCCGCCAATTACATTTCCTCATTCACAGTAGGATTTATTGGTCTGGACGTGATCCCGTAGCAAATATACGTTTGTTTATGCTCTTTTCAAACGAAGCAAACAATTTTGTGCTTAATTGTATAAAATGGTAACGAAGACAAACGGTATGAGTGATATCTTATCAGGGTTGCCCCTGTTAAACTCAGCAGTAGAGCCTGAGCTTGAATACAGTAGAACAGAAGCAGAGAAGACAAATGGGGGATTCCACATGCAAGCCCCACGGGACACCTGAACGAATTTGGACATGCAAACCTCTCATTGTGGCTCAACTTATATTTACGAGTCTGTATCAGGACATAAAATAAGATACATATTTCTTCCTCAGAAATCAGCTAAATGCAAAAAAAATACATGTTAATAGAGGACATTTTAAATTAATAATTTTTTAAAGAAACATCACTTTTTTGCAATCTTTTAGACTATTTTTGGGACTGGCAATATTCGTTTTAGCATAGCATGAAACTTTGAACCGGATAACTGCTCATAAACATAGCAAAATATACACAACAGAGCATGGTTTAAACTTTAAATGCAGATGGTAAGGTCTGTGATTGGTCAGTGTGGTAGCAGAGCATATAAGGAATGACATCATACATATCCGAGCATCTCCGGCATGAGTAGAAAATGACACTGTGATCTTTATCAATTAAGTGTTTAAATATAGCCATCTGCATGACCGTATTTCAGTGGAAATTAAAGATTATCTGATGGCAGCTTTTTAATAGGATCAAAACATACGTAAATAGTAAATACAGCTCACTCGCATTTATAAAGTGGCCTTGCAGGCAGGTTACGCATACAGAAGCTATAAATCAGTTGGACTTTGCAGGTGTAACATGCAATGATATCATGAAAAGCTGAGAATTTTGCATGGCTGGGTAACTTTTAAAGCAACCTTTCAAAAAAATTGAAACATTTGTTTAGTTGTGGAGGTTCCATGGAAAATTGTTTGTGATTAGTAAATGGCTTTACCTTTGAGTGATCAGCCACCGTGATGTGAATTGTTTAGGGCTGTGGTAGTAAAATGAAGCCTTGCACTTAACCCCAATTCTTTCATTAACTCTCTTGTCTTTCATTTCTCAAAGCCTGATCTCATGTTGGAAAGAGATGCGGTTCAGTATCTGCACCATGTCTCCATAGATGCAACGAAATGTTCACTGTGCAAGAAGTCCAGAATGTTTGATCAACCTCGATCATTGAGAAGAGAGAGAGAGAGAGAGAGTGCAATATCCAAACTTAAACCATTCTGAATCAAAATACCTCTGATGTAATCAAGTTCAGTGAACTAGGCTAATTAAAATATAATTTTTATTTTGTCTTTATAGATAGAACAGTGAAGATGTAAATGGAAAAGAAAGAAAGAGGAGGGACTGGGAATTATCTGAAATATCAGGACTCAAATGTTAGGTATCGATATCGTCAACTTTTGTGACTCAAAAGGGCCATTTTGAGCATTGTAATTTTGAGCTTTTACAATGATTTATAAGAGTCGAGTCAAACAGAAAGATTTTGGATTCTGCCTGCCGCATAGAGGTAAGCTTGTATAATGTTTTCATTGCAAAAAGTTGAAAAACTCTCAAATTCTCTCACATCTACGTTGATTGTCATACAGTAACTTAGCATACCTGTCATGAATATGCAAATCAGTAACCAATAGGTGAGTAACTGGGGAGTAGTTACGAAGTTTGCCAAATGAAAATCTCACCCCATTCCCAAAATAAGCCTGGGCTAGAAAATTACGAGATTGAATGGTGATTTTAATTAAAAATAGAGCAGAAGTAAGTTTTTAAGAGAAATAATCACACTTTTTATACAATTAGACAAAAATGAACACAATATTAAAAATAAAACTGTGTTATTGAACCTTTGATCATTACTGTATCTTGTTAGTCAAGTTCAGCTTGTTTCACTAAGCACAATAGTAAAGTCCCCCTTTTTCTGAAGAGTCATGTCCATGAAATAACTGTTTGTTCAGAGTCATTCAAACTATAGAAACAGAACTAAGTCTGCATACATTTTCCAATCCCAGCAATTTTACTCTGTGTTTAAAGTGACTGATGAACAATTGTTGTTCTGCACTTATTCAATTAGTTCGTTGAAAACTCAGTTTTATCTTCTGCTTTCAGTAACTTTTTTCTAGGACATAATTTTTGCACATCATAAAGTTGCTAAAGTGACATTCATACACACCCAAACATTACACTACGTGAAACAAAATTTGATTTGATTGGTTGACATGTTGGTCAAATGACTTCCTGGGCGGGTCTTAGCCAAAGATATTTGTCTGTTTAAACACACACAATGCTGTTTCATCAGATTTATTTAATAACAAATGCAATCAAGAATTTTTTTTTTTCAGGTTTTGAATGAAGCCAATGGCAGTTATTTAAAAATGTACGTGTAGAAAAATACCAAAGATGCTACATTACTTCACCATTATAATGAACCATTGAATAGCAAGGTTTTGTTGTTGAGAAGCCCGTTATATCAAACTACAGCATTAGCTACATGTGGCTGTATTCAAAGTTCTCCTTATTTGCAACTAAGCTGATAGAACACTAACACCTGTGCATCTAATATTGCAAATTAAAATATTGAACAACTCATCAAAGCCTTTTTCAGGTATCAAAACACTTTTGAAGACAAAGCAGCAAACCAAAATCACATCTCGTCAGTCTTTGATGACTGAACAGTAAGTGAACCTTTTATAGGCAACGATGCTCCATAAACACAGATGAACATTCACCCACACACTCTATTGTTCACTAGGCATCAAAATCCTTCACACAGCAACTGGAATTAATTAAATCAAGCTTTAAGCCATTCATTGTGACCAGCTCTGTTCTTTATATACACACATAAATAAATATATATGCCAGATGGAAACACATGCATGGAATAGATAAATAACTGTTTGGATCATGTGAGAGGAATATCAGATTTGGAAATAGAGTAGATCCTTTTGTCCAGCAGAGTTAAGTCCAAGCAAAGAAGTCCTGAACCTGAGGATCAAGCTCTTCAGGTTCAGGTCTGCATGAGGTGGTGAAAAATTCTTCAGGAAAATAGTCGTGCATGGGTAAGTTAAGCACCTCAGATGAGACGAATACGGTGGAAGGTTTGGGTGCTGTCCAGACTTGGAGTTTTTAAGGTGCTCTCATGGTTCCACTGTGTCCCTCATGGTTTGACTGGCTGAATGGATAGCAGGCTCCCAAACTTGAAATGCTGGATGACAGGGAATTTTTCTAGACACTGTGAGAAGGTGAAATAGAAACATTTAACAAGTATTATGTGCATAATGTGCCTAAACAGTTGTGGTTAAAATATGCAAATTTATTTATTTATTTTTTTTTTTATCCTCGTTTGATGAAACTGACTAGATGAAAATTAGTTATCAAACGGAGTAATATTAAGAACATTTTTTTTAAGAATTCAAAGACATTTAATGATAGATTTCTGGGAGTCAATGTATACATCTGAAATCAACAAACAAAACACACCTCTAACTAGAAGGGCTACACTTTATTTTGTTAGATCCACAATACAAATGTGTTGGAATTTAAAATGTAAAAAAGATGTTCCCAAGTTTTGACTTATGAGTAACTATTTCCCAGGTAACACGGTAGTAGGTGGCCTGAAATCGTTCCCAGCGTTTTCCTGTGGAGAGGGAAAATGGGATTTCCTGGATTTTGGATGTGGAGTTTGCCATTATCATTGCTTAGTTTACATAGACCAAGTAGAAAAAGAGGACTGAGTTGCTATTTACTCTACTACCAGACTTACAACATGTACAGGTTACACGCATACATATTCTATTTGGTCATTGAGGAGAGGCACCTGTGTTTTTGCAAACTCAATGGTAAATACACATTTTAAATTGTGCAAATTAACTGCCATGTATTGGTTTTGTATAGCGCTGTTTTTTTTCATGTGGATACATTTTTTGCATATGGTTAGAGAAAAAAAAGTGTGTGGACATGGCCACAGTATTAACCATAGATCGTATAAAAGTATGGATGTAGTGTCTGTTACATTACGCATAGGCTTCTGAAGAGATAGAAGTATGAAGTGGCAACGGTTTACTTGATGGCATTATTTGGGATGGGATATCAAATGTTTGTACTGCCTTTTGACATGAGCCTCTTGTGGCCAGTCAAAAATGGAGTTGAATTGACTTCTGTTAGCTTCCAGAGGCATTAGGACTTGTACATCATAAAAGATTTTTTGTGTTTGCAACACATTCATTTTGCTTTGAAGCATATATTTAATAATTTGTAAGTGTTTTAGATTGTTGTGAAGTTTTGATTTACGCTGAAAAGCCAATGAGGTTTGATTTGCATGAGGTTTGAATGCAATTCTTATTCTTATTGTTCAATGATGTCAAAAGTAAATTATTTGTTGCTTTAATAACTTGCCCATGCTCAAAGAGGAGCCAGTTGTTTATACGCTGTTTATACGCTAGCAAAAACATCCAGGTATGAATAAGCAATAAGCAATTTACACACTTCTCTGAATTTCGCATGCGAACATTTAAGCACCTTTATGCCTTGTGTCAAAACAAAGTGTACTATCAGGAGCATTTACACTTGGGGAAAAAGAGAAAACATTCTACTCTACCATATTGCGGAGGTTGTGCCAGATAACATGTTGTGGTTGACTAATTAAGTTAGTTCTTTTGTTTTGGACTGATGTTGGGAAATAAATCAATGGCTTGGTGGCGCTCAGTACACAATCCAACACAAAAACAGTGAGGAAGATGCAACGAAAGAAAATGGAGGCAGGGTAAATGGCCGAAAATAAAGAGATGTACGACATACAACACAAGGTTAAACAAAACGGGAGTTCCTCTATTATTCCCCGAATGTCCTCTTGTGGCTGGAAGTGAGTGTGCATCCACATCAGACTTGACCCCTAGCAAAATTCCCCCTGTGGTTCAAGTGTGCGAACAAACTGTCGCAGGAAATACAGGAAAGTGAAACACCTTCAAAAGCCAATGCACACCAGGACATTTTCTGGGTACTTAGCACCTCATGGCTAAACAAAGGGAAACATTACGATCATTTGCACCTACCTGCAAAACATGAAGTGTAAAATTTTAAAAATGCCAGCAAATTATTTTTGGTGCTGGAATCTGGTTCAATATGGTTGTGAAACATAATGATCAGCATCTTTTCCATCCTTTATTTATTCATCAGTAAAGTCTTAATTGGAGCTCCTGCTTGAGCTTATGTCACACATTTTTTTTACCATTTAATGTAAGTTGCTTTCACACTGGGATATACAACCACTTTCCAAGTACATTTGACCACGGGTGAATTCTTAATTGTGAAGAAAACTGTTACATTTCTGCGAACCAATCCAGAGAGCGTATGACCGCAATGTCTCATTGGACGGTCATTGGTCTGATTGTTCGGTTTTGTAGATAAACATTTGTGAGCATGTCCGCCATGAGCAAAACAAACACCAACATGCACAGAATCACTGATCGATTGATATAACCATCTGTTCCATCAGTTAAAACATATTTCCTCCACACCATGAATACACACCTCTTGCTGCATAAGTTTAAGTAGTTAATCGACTCTATTTTCTAAAAACATTTTTGAAAAGTTGCTAATCTTGGCTTTAAAGGCCACCTAAAGTCAGGGAGGGATTCTTAATAGTCATGTTACTTGACATTAAAAAAAATCTGAAAACATTTTTTCTGTGTACAGTGTTTGGTTATCAGCAAACTTGTGAATTTTTGTGAAAGTTTAATTTTCACAGTGAATATTTTACTGAACAAAGCATCTGAACTTGACTTAAAGCTAAATTATTCTGTACCCTGTTCCATGAGTGTCATGTATGTATAAAGCAAAAAGATCCTTGCTCAACACGCAAGGCCAATGTGAAGGAAGCAAACAACATGGAAACAAAAGCAGACATGTTTCTCGGATACAGAATTAAATTTCATACATCTATAAATATCGGCCACATGAATAGCTTCCATGCTGAAACTCTAACATTTAAAGCCATCAGTTGCAGTCATGAGTTTCAGGCTGGCGGAGAGCGTGTGATATTTACGGGGGTGGGGAAAGACAGACAGGCTGAGAGAGAGAAAGAGAGGGAAGGGGAAGCAGGAGTGGAATGAGCGCAGACAGACTGGCCCCTCAGCCTGGGGGAGGGAGCACAGGCCTCTTCTCATCAACACAGGATGTGGGCTTTGGAGGAGGGGGTGGGTGGGGCATTCTCCTCTTCCCTTCAGCACACATGCTTGCTTCATTAACCCCTTCAGCTCTGCTGCTAAAACTTCACAGAGCTACTAAGAATCTAAGGATTGGTTATGAATAACGACTAGAGGTTCTGCTTCCTGGGTAGTTTCTGCAATGTATTTCTGTCATTATTATTTCATTAAATAACATGCTTTATTTGAGTGTTAAACGTCTCAAGAGCATGTACAATAAAAAAATAAGAATAATAAAGTGTATGATATTGTGATACTCACTTCTGCTTTGTACATTCGTATGAGGCCTTGATTGACTTTGGACCAAGACGGAACAGCGCTGATGTTCCAAAGCTGATTTGAGTGTTCGGCGAAAGGGCCTGTTTTCATCTGAAGAAGAGAAAAACGTCATATTAAAGTGTAAATAAATGTAAAAAAAGCACGCTTTTAAAGCAAACTTTACATTAAGACAATTCACAAAAGTCTGTATTAAAAAATGAATAAATAAATACATAAATATATATTATTAATAAATTTATTAAAATTAGTTTAAACTTTAATGTTTAAACAACCTGCACCAAACCAATATTTTCAATTAACCCATCCACAACTCGGGTCGTAAATAAAAGAAAGGAAAATATTGGACCCGGCAGTTATTCAGCTAATAAAATGTTCTATGTGATTCAATTGCTCCCTGTCTGCTAAAGGACCCAGTTCAAGATTAGTTTAATAGTTTTTAAAGTATAAAATGGCCTGAATCCTCAATATCTTAACCCCCAAGAACCTTGCCCTGAGCTCTGCTGATTCCGAGCTGTTGGTGGTTCTAAGAATGGGGTTGAAGACAAAGGGAGACAGCTTTCTCAGTGGTTGCCCCTGATTTATGGAATGGAGATCCACCTTGCCCCTTTTTTCGCAATAATAATACAAAAATGTTTGTTTTTGAAAACTTTTACACAATTGTCAGATGCTTTTATCAGATGCTTTTAGGCAACTTCCATTTTAAGTTTAATCCAATCATGCCTTCACTGGGGTGCAAACCCAGAAACCTTTAAGTCACTAGCACAAAACTTCACTCAAAACATTTAGAAGTTATCTACTCAATTCAACCAACAAATGTTCTCAGACAAGACACAAACTGAGCAGGAGCAATGCTTCATTCTGCCCTAGAGTAGGTTTTAAAACCCGGTAGCTTATCTTCCAGATTGATAAAAAATGTTATTAAAACATTGATAATGTGAGCATCATCATCATCAACATGGTACTATGAAGCCTATTCATGAGAGTTTCTGGGCTGCCCTTGGGAAAGAGTACTTTATGAATGGTGGTGCTGTGAGCCTTTACTACACATACACACACAGCTCTCATCAAGCCGGACTTTCCAGAGATCTACTAGCCCTTCATAAAGCAATAGACAGGAGAGAGAGAGAGAGAGAGAGAGAGCACGAGAAAGGCGGGGGTGGGCCCTAGAGGCCTTAGGAGTGATTCACAACAACATGCAGGGAAGGAAGGAAATGACTCATGTGAGGGGAGTCCGAACACAGCCTTTTGGATAAAGTGTTTAAAACTATATGTTTCAAGTATTTCACTGAAAACAGTTTTTAAATCATTCCAGCAGAAAGAAAAGTGATATATGAGCAGCATCCAGATGCCACACACCTCATTGATGAATTTAATACACTCCAGAAACATGTAGTCTTGGTGGTTCTCATTTACAACCTTCTCCTCCACAAAGTGTCTGGGCTCCAGGGTCGGGTGGTCTATCCATGAGAGGTGAAGAAACACAAGACTAGTTACTCACTGTTATCACTAGGTGTCACTGTTACAGTCATTATTTCACAAGAGAATAACCGAAACAGCAAAAACAAATGACTAATATCCGCTATTGTTTATGTGGTATGGAACACAATTGTTTGATGTCATTTGATTACCTCAAATGTTTGCTAAGTGAAAGAATAAAACTGTAATGGATCTATAAAAAGTAGTGTAGTAGCAAAGATCATTGAGTCTAATTAGACCAGTAGCATTTCAGAATAAAAAGATCAGACAGTTTCCATGTTGTATACCATATTTTTCCAATTTAAAACTTGATGCTGGTGAAAAAAGGACACTTTTTGGCGAACCTCAGACAAAAATATGAAACAGTATTTAAAATAAGAAATGTTTAGCCAAAACATGAACTATGCTGACATTACGGAAATAAAGAGAAGTAAACTTGATGTAATATAACAAAAAGGATATACAAAGGAAAGTTTTGTCACCTAAAAGCTGAGAGCTTCCCCATAAGAATGGAAGAAACTGAAAATCATCCAGACCCCAAACTCCCTGACTTCCAGCTGGCTCCATCCTGTAGGTCTTCTGCAGTTTGCGCATCACTCGTAGATACCTGTTCCAATCACATCCAAATATTTCATTAAATCAATCATTATTGTTTTGGCATTAAAAGTAGTAAGAAGATCAACTGACTTATCAAAAACTTTAAATATGATGGCAAGCTGGTCTTCCACACGAAGAGCTCCCACTTTACAAAGACAGCAGAGGAAAGCAGCGAAAGCAGCCTCGTGACCTGTGCACAACATCGTCTTATTTAATATTTTTGATTATTTATGAGGTTGAAAAAATGAAATAACATCCCTCATGGGCCTGTAATTTTATTCGGTTCATTCTCATTCATCACACAGTTCTCGCAAGTTACTATGAATCAGTTACTTGTAATTGAGCTTTGTTTCAATAAGCATTCTGAACATCTTTTTAAACAGCTTTGTTCCTGATTTGTGTTTCAACAGCACTCTCTAGTGGTCATATGCAACTATTAAATGTATAATCAGAGATGCACAAATGAATCAAACCAGGATTGTTCTTTATTCTAGTTACATGGGTGGTTGACATATAAGGTGGACTTTTTTTTACTTCAAATATCCTGCCTGAATTTGTTAGATGTAGTTCTGTTAGATAAAATGTACGTTCTATTAAATCCACTCAGACAAACACACACACACAAAAAAAGAGTTGATTTTAATTTAAAATGTTGTGATTAATTTGAATACCTAATTTTATGAAATTCCACAGAAAAAAAAACTTATCCACAGGGCACACAAAGAATTGCCTTGAGGATAACCAGAGATATTAATGAGACAACCAAAACATTGGTGAATTACTGGAGGGTCGCAGCCCTGCAGTTTAACTTTGACTAAACACTCCTCATCAAGTTTGTTAAGTCCTTCAGGTTTAAAGGGTGGTCAGCAGCAGCACCTGCCTAAACAGTACGTTTCCGGATTCCGCTCCAGCAGAAAGTAAGCCGGAAGGAACTTTAATGCAATATAAGCCACCAGATCAGAGGTCAGATCCATACGTTTTTTTCATCACTCAAATATACATTTTAGGACATCAGTATGGCTATAGATTGTTTATTTTTAAATGATGTCTTTGGTGGGCAGGCTCATAACAGAGGAATCGGCATGCTGTGAAATTCTGTGTTAGAGTAGAGTAGTAACTGCCCCATTAGTGGAAAAGCTACAGCAATGACCTCATTAATCTGGTGGCTCACAGGATGCGTTTTTGTAGCTCCAAGCTCAAATATCTAACAAGACAGGATCCAACACCACAATGCAACTGCTAATAATTGTTAATGTCACATGTACGTTTAAACTCAGTCATGAACAGCTGTGTAGGAGATGAGGAACCGTGTGAGAAACAGCCAAACTCCGATACCAAGGTGGGGTTAAGGAAAACAAGACACAACATAGTATCAACGACTGGGAAGCAGTATAATACTCAGTGTCTGCAGGCAACAATAAGCATGGTGAAAGTTGCTTGAATGTTTGGGGAGCAGTTCTGCAAATGGATTAAAGACGACTGCGGAATAGAAGATTCTTGGAACAACCTCGCAGCCGAGTGAGCAAGGACACCTAGAAGAATTATTGGACTTTGAAGGGAATTGGCAGCTACACGAAATATAAAACTGAGATTTTTCTTTTGTTCATTCACTTTATTTTGTTTATTGATAAAAATAAATGGATTAAACTTTTTTAAAGTTAGATTTTTTTTAAATCACACCTCTCTAATCCTTTTGCACAGCACCCTATTGAAAGTAGTAAGACAGCATAAAGCTGACTAACTTTTCATTCATATAAAGCCAAGACCAGATATAAGAAATCCAATGGCAACAAACAAATTCTCAAACCTGTGCCATAATCAATCCTGGTGGAGTTGCCCACAGATTCTTTGAGGTACACGGCTATCTCAGGAGCGGCTTCGTGACGGTCTGACGGCAGGACTGCGGTCACCAAAGCTTCTGCCTCCTACCAAAATCCCAAAAATTATCTATTAACTCTAAACTAATTCTCTGAAAACTAAACAGCAGATGAAAGGAGCCCCGACGAGAAATATTTATATTTCAAAGGAACACAAATGAATAAAACAGTAAGGAATACTTTGAGAATCTGACAAGCTCATTGTTAGATCCAGCAAAAAAGATTTTTTTCTCCTCTAATTACTGTTAAATCTGCAGGCTTTATACAACAAGTAACAGTAAAACTGCTACTTTTACAAATCTTATAAAGTGATTTTTGTACCAATTAAGTAATTCACTTCTATTCAGTTCAAATGTTTCAGTACAACAAAAACTCAGGCCTAATTGAGGCTTACCTGGTCGATTTTGGCATACCATGTGCGGAAAGCTTTATTGCCGAAGCGAGATGGCTGATCAACCGGTGGCGTCTCATCAATCCACTGATCTAAAGTTCCCAACATAGCCAGCAGCTTCTCTACTGTCTAACATCAAAACACAAAGTACACTTTCACTCCATCACTAATGAAACCTCTTTGGGAGGAGCATTTATATTCTAGATCAACTAGATCAACAGAAGACAGAAAGTGAACGTACCTCAGACACCTGGTATTCACAAGTCAGTTTCTTGCCCTTTACACTTTCATTTAGAGTCAGAATGAATCCCATGTAGTCTGCATATGCCTACATACACAAAATAGAACAACACTACAATAAAAGCATATTTTATGATATTATATTAGTTATACCAATTTAAATGGTTGCGTGAGGGGGTAGCAGCTCTTGGTAGAAAGGTGGTGAACAAGGTAAATGATTGTAATGTAGTGTATCTGTTTGTAATTTAAGGGAACATGGGTTGGCTTGGTTTTATCTAGAACTGTAAACTCAAAAAATTTACAACAAAAAAATGATATCAAGGGAAATTAAATTTAGCCACAGAATATGCCAGGGGCAAAAGGTGAAAATGATTAAAAACCATGTATAATAACCAAGAGAATCACTTAAATCTTTAAGTGGAATAACAAAATTGAGGACCAGTCATTTCAGATAATACCACATTTTAGCAAATTTCTGACCAACTGTATAATTAAACACTTGAATTGCCACAAAACGAAAGTTGTTGACTTAATCATGCCCTGTGACAGCAGTTAAGGCTACTGGATGTGCTGAATGGTCATTAGAAGACTAGCTTTCGCTTGATTACAAGCTGCTAGAGAGGTCTTCTTGTGGCATCTTCAACGTTGGAAAAAAGATGCAACATGTTTCCATAATGTTGCAATCAGGTTCCCAACATTTTTAAGACATAAAACTTGCTTAAAAGCTGTATTTCTATTGATGTAAAAAGTGTCACAACATTGAACTTGATATTTTGCATTTGAGCTGCTGAGATGCCATCAAGGGAATTCCCATGTTATTACCCCAGGGCAAAAGAAGAGTTGCTTCTAGCTGCTGGTTAAACAGCTTACCTGTGATCTTTTCCATTTACCCATATCAGGAACCATGCTGATCTCCTTCTTGGGTACCATAAAGTTGAAACTCATAGGATTGGGAGGCTTGTCATCCTCATGGGAAGAGCCTGTGAAGCACACAAATGTTATGGACACATTAAAGTTTTGTACTAATGGGATTTAATGAATATTTTTCAAAACATTTATTTATACAACTCTTCCTGTATGAATGAATATGTAACAATTATGACCACCCAGGTTTTATTTAGCAAATTAATTAAACAACAGTATGGCATGCAAACACTTTTTTTTTTTTTGCAAGAATCGCTATTACGTTTGTTTTTAATTCTTGTTTATTTTGTAATGCAATGTGTGTGTGGGGGGGGGGATAAAAAGGTATGTCACGTTTTTGGATCATGTATCCATTTTTAAACAGTTGAAAAGGCGTGTCCTCCACAAAATAAAATAAACAGCGAACACTTGGGAAATGCACAAAGTGCATGGTTTTATTTATCCGTTTGAAATGGGTAATGACCAATTTTCACGTAAAACTGTCCATAATTTTTTCCCACCATTTCGAAGCACAGCCAGACCACAAGACCAGCTGTTTGTTCACATATACAAGACAACATAGTGATTAAGTTTAAGTATTTAATAGACACTGCTAATGTAATCTTATTTTTCCACATTTCTGTGTTTTAATGAGGAATTAGTTGATGCAAGTTACCTGACGGCTGCTCTGTCTCCGCCATGTTTGTGAATTTCAAAACACTACACTTTCGATTTTCAACCGCACTTTCGCGATTTTGAAAAACACTTTTATTTACATTTGTACTTCATGATTTATTAAAATATTAATCAACAAAAGAAAAAAATGGTTGAATAGATGGTTTCATAATTATATAAGTTACAGTCACTAATATATGTATTTATGTTTATATATTTTACATTTGTCAAGTTTTAAGATGTAACCAAGCTTAGGCTATGTACATTATAGACATAACAATTATTATTATTTATATATATTATAAACTTAACAATGCATACGTTTTAAATACATGAATTATGACATTATGATGGAAACCATTTGGAATAAAAAAAGCATTTTGTCTTTTGTTAACAAATTAAATTGATAAAGAAATATGCAGTATGATTTGATTAATACGATACACTGAATTAATTACGATTAACTGAATTTAAAAAATACTGACGATCAAAGACGCAAAAGGGGGCTGGTCAATGGGTTGCCAGGTTTTCGCTGCAAAAAGTGCAAAACAAAAGAAACAGACCTCGCGAAGAAATTTATAATTCCATATGTTAAACCCCTTATTCAGAAAGCAAAAACATCAAAGAGTTCAGACTTCGTTTTTGTACCATTCGCGTATTCCTAATCGTATGGCAATGATTACATTCAATAAAAATATAAAAATTATAAATGTAAATGCCATCCTATTCAATAATCAAAGCTCCATAATAAAAGATATGTCTTCTTGAGTTTCGTTAAAATCACTCAATAACAGTTTGCCTTTGGCCCAGAATTCATGATTTTGAAGATCTGGCGACCCTGTGAATGCGATTGGCACGCCGCACGTGGTGGAAAGAAGTACTACAGCGTAAATGTAAATCATGGCGCTCAGACAACCTTTCTCTTATGGACTCTGACCGCTTGTGATCTCGCCACTGTCCCACCTCTCAGGCCTCGATTTGGGGGCGTTTTCGTGAACTTCAATTATGTTGGGCATTTTAGCCAGGACGATGGTGAGTATGCAGTTGTGTTTGATTCTGCTTTTAAGCAAAATGCGTTTTTTTTGCATAAACAAGGTTAGTTGATGTAACATTACTGAGCGCTGTGAAACTGCTCCAGTGCCGTGTATGTTGTTTAGATGTCGATAGCGGCACAACTGAAGCAGGAAGCGCTGTAAACGCTCGTGACAGCTCAAGCAAATGTGTTTTGATAACGTATGTATTTATTAAGTTATGTAAAAAAGGACTACGTTGGTTTGTTTATGTTCATTTTATTAATAACATGGTAATAGCCTGTTGAAATGACAGAGACCACGTCTGACCTTTAGTTTATCTTACAATTATGCATGTATGTTTGTCAACGTATTCAAACAATTAAACTGAAGTAATGTTTCAAATAACTTTTTGTTGTTTTTTAGGTTTGCTTTTTTGTTTTGATTTTTTTTTTATTTGTCATATTAACTGAAATAGATGCACTATCTTGACCATGATGTTGCAATCTGTATTAAACCATACGTGCTATTTTTAGGTTAAGGCTGGCATGGTAAAACCTTCCAGCCTGGTAAAACCAGTGTCGGTGACGCGGGTGACTGGGCGATATCTGGCCCATCAAGAGGGTCTCCCGAAACTCCCAGTGCCAAGCCTAAAGCAAACATGTGATCGCTACCTTGATGCCCTGGACCCCATTGTGGAGCCAGAGGAGCTCAATAATAGTCGGCAGCTACTGGAGGAGTTTCAGAAACCTGGTGGGGTGGGTGAGAGGCTTCAGAAGGGCCTGGAGCGGCGAGCTGAGAAAATGGAAAACTGGGTAAATGGATGATGGGAGATGATTCACCAGATTGATTTTCGTAAGCCTCATTGTTTCTCATTTCTTACCTCTTCTAGCTCTCTGATTGGTGGTTACAAACAGCTTACCTTGACTATCGAATGCCTGTAGTTGTCCACTCAAGCCCAGGTGTTGTCCTTCCCCGAATGGAGTTCAGTGACCGGCAAGGGCAAATGAGGTCAGGCTGGAGAGAATTTATTTAATGCTGAGATCTACTTTTTCCTTCTTATATAACATCTCTCTTTTTTTCAAACAGTGTATTAGAATTTTGAAAGGCAAACCTGAAATGATAAAAAAAAAGGTATTTTCTTTACCCTGACAAACAAACCAATGAACTTATTGTAGATTTTCAGACTATCAGCAAATATTATCTGAGGGTCATTCACATGATTTGAATGCACAGACAGTTGAGGGTTTAAACCAGAGAGACTGGCATGCTCTTGGCTGTTATCTCCAGTTACCTCTATGGTGACCCTTATACAGACTAACCCTCTCCTGCCATCAGTGCTTTACAAAACAGAGAGTACTAACTGCTGCCCCCAGCAAAGAGCTGGCTTGTAGCCAGTGAGATCCTCTATATTTTAAAGGGAAGCTTTCTTTCATATGATGGCGGCTATTTTAAATGCTAACAGGCACTCGCCACTTCAAATGCAGTTGTAATTAGGGATGCACCAATACCATTTTCTGAGTCTGAGTAGAAGTACCAATATTTTTTTTCTGGTGCTCACAGATGCCGATTGGGATGTCGGTCCGGTACATGAAACTGCAGCAAGTGGGTGTGTTTATTTATGAAGTTGAGAGGGATTGTCCAAATTAGAGAGAGTAATTGACACAAAATGGCTGAGAACAAAATTAAGTGAAAACTTTTTAAAAAAAAGTTAAAGTTTTTTTTTGGGGTTTTCATACCTATTTAGATGAGGTTCTCAAAGCAGTCTCAATGGGAAAGAACTGCGAGACACAATATCCTGTTGATTGCTGACTATTCAGTTGTTGAGGTCACTTATTGGCCAGAAAGAATCATAACTGCATGCTTGATTACAGTGGGCAACATAAACATGTAGTTCAACATCCCTGTTAAGCTGATCCTTTTGTTTGAGAATTACTACCATGTATACAGCATTAAAACACCACTCTTTCGACAGTCTCCATTGTTCCTTGTTAAGGAGGTCAGACTTCTCCAGGTTCCAACATCATAGTGCAATTGTCTGATAGTGTCCTTATATTAATCGAGATTACATTTTTCCCTAGATATGCTGCCAAACTGATTGCTGGAGTTTTAGATTTCAAGAGTATGATTGATCAGTAAGTGACCCCTTCTTTGCTTTCTTTGTCATTCGATGTAGGATATGCTACAAACCACAGAAACTCAGGCATCATTTATGTTGTATCTCTGTCTCTAGTGAAACGCTGCCAGTGGAGTATCTTGGTGGAAAACCTCTGTGTATGAACCAGTACTATCAGGTGCTCTCATCCTGCCGGATCCCTGGGACAAAGAGAGACACAGTGGTCAATTACACTTCGGACAAAAGACCTCCCACACACATCACTGTTGTGCACAACTTTCAGGTTCTTATCAGCCTTTTCAATTTAACTTAAGCTACTCTCTTTGCTACGAGTTTGAATATTAGTTTATAATCTGATAATTACTTATATAGTAAACTTTACACACCAGGGCAATGTTTTTTTATTAATGATAAACCAAAAACTTCCCACGTGACTTGTTTCCTCGGGTCTTAGGCTGAGGATCCACAAAAAAACATAAACAAATGCATTCTCCACAGTGGTACCTTTGCTTTGAAAATAGTACTGTGGATTCTTTTATATCACTTTTTAAAACACATTTTCTTACAACTACCTCTTGTGCTTGTGTTTTAAAATACATTGGCTTTTGGTTATGTTAATTTGTTTAGCCACAATGTAGTAAAAGTTGAATCAATGATGAATTAATAATAAAAAATCTTTCCCGCCTGTTCCCTTTCGGGGTCACTGGGGTCTATCTCTAACAGGTGCCTATCTCAAGCTCACTTCGGGCAGATTTAATTCAAAAATGTATTTTAATTCAAAATTGAGTTCAGAGGAGTAACAGAATATGATAAAATTAAGAATTTTGGAGGGGGGAAAAAGAGATTTTTTGAGGGGGTCCCCAATGTCCTAATGGTATTTTAAGTATGAGCCTGTCAGAGAAGAAAGAGAGTTCGTTATGTTTTTGCCCCTTTTCTGGATAAAAAAATTTCTAATGTTCATGGACGTCCAATTATATGGATACATTCATTTTTACATTAAATACATAATTGATAAAATATTTTTTACAGCTCTTTTTTTTCTGCAATATTAGTGGAAAAAAATTAAAAAGTTGTGTACCACACAATTCATAATATATTGAACACTCTTTTTAACTATAGATTTAATAAATGTTCAGATAAGCCCAAGAACTTTCTTTAAAAGGAGCTCATTTTGGCAAAAAATAAATATACAAATTTTTCTTTACTTAGAAGACAATCGAAAGTAATGAATATTAATGGTTAGATCTGAATATAGTTAATAATCCTCACCTTTAGTGAAAGTGTGAGGAAAGAAATTAATCTTTTCAGAGAAAAAGGGCATTTTCTCAACATTTGCATCAACAGAGACGACCTCCAATGGATCCTTATTTGCAAGTGCTTGTATTCTACTGAACTAAAGTTTGCTCATCAATGTGTCATTGATTGCTAGTATCTTGTCAGAGATGAATGGCTAAAGCATGTTTTAATCTCTTTCTTTTGCCTCGTAGTTCTTTGTGCTGGATGTGTACAACAGTGACGGAACACCTCTGACCGTAGACCAAATTTACATTCAACTGGAGAAGATCTGGAACTCCTCCTTGCAGACCAACAAAGAGCCCATTGGCATTCTAACCTCAAACCACCGTAACAGCTGGGGCAAAGCATACAACAACCTCATCAAGGGTGTGACATCTCGAATCTGTTTTTCTTCAGTAATTTAAGTATAACCTGTAATGTTTGAAGCACTGACAAGTTTGCATCTACTTCTTGCTATCTTCAGACAAAACGAACAAGGAGTCCGTCAGAGCTATTCAGAAGAGCATCTTTACTGTTTGTCTGGATGCCCCCATGCCACGTGCTTCGGACGACATGTACCGCACTCGAGCTGGGGTTCAGATGCTGCATGGTGGTGGCAGTCGTTGGAATAGTGGAAATCGATGGTTCGATAAAACACTACAGGTTAGACCCTGAAGCTAATGTGTAAGACTGAAAACGTTAAGCATGAAATTGAGCAGTGGTTAGTAGCGGTGGTGTCTTGTTTGCAGTTTATCGTTGGTGAGGATGGGACATGTGGGTTGATCTATGAACACGCCCCCGCTGAGGGGCCTCCAATCGTGTCATTGATCGATCATGTGGTGCAATACATGTAAGTCCAAAGTCCTTTTAAAGCTAGGAATGCCGACTTAAACAATGATCATATTAATTAGACCCATCGTTATATTTATTCTGAAAATTTGTCAAATATGATTTTAATATTTTAGAATGTAACTTGAGTATCTTAGTTTACATGTAAAGCGCTACTAAGTCATGGAAAAACTTTGGAGAGAAAACTGTGGACTGCTGCTTTAGCTTTGGTACATTACAAGTTTACACTGATGTTTCTGCCTCTTTTATGGATTTGTACAGGAATAAATCCGAGATGGTCCGTACCCCAATGGTTCCCTTGCTAATGCCCCGGAAGCTTCGGTTTAACATCACGCCTGAGATCAAAAAAGATATTGAGGCGGCCAAGCAAAACATGAACATGTGAGCTGCTGAGATTGATGTTCCTTCTTTTATTGATTCATATTTAGTGTCGTTGCATAAATAACGTTTGTGTGAAATGACAGTGGAATAAATTGCCTGATATTTCAAGAACATGTTGCTTAAAATACAAGCAAAATGGGACAAATGTGACTAAATATTTTAATTAGTTCTTTTATTATTAGTTCTTCTGTCTAGTCCACTGATACTTGGTAACAGGTTTCCATTTAAAGTTGAAGTCCAGTGAATCTTGTTAATGTTGTTTTGGGACATTCAGGACAGCATTGGCAGGTTTTCAGAAGAAACCAATCTGCCTTTTTTTTTTACTTTGTTTTTGTTGTTAAACCTGACATATAAAGGACACAAACGCAGAGAGAGACAGTTTATCTGTATGTTTACAAAGTGTCCTCAAAGGGATAAAAAGTCCAAAGTGCAAAACCCTTCTTCCAAACGTCACAAGAATTTCAGAACTCAAAACACTTAAAAAATGCAGGGATAATCCAGTGATTGTGACTAGATGGACGGAATCCTCATGCCAGGCCATCCCAAGAGTGAGGGGAACCATTGCATATTTATCATTTGCTAATCAGTTTAAAATGTGTTTTCTCTTTGAAAATTTTCATTTATATTTTGCAAATTTACAAGTCATCCTAAGAAAAATTTCTCATGGGGGTGGGCTTAACACGGGTTTGACCTTATTGGCTAGTGAAGTTGTGATTGACAGCTCACTTAACAGAATGTAGTGTTGTGATGGTGCATATAAGTACTAAACACTTTTAGATAAAGTGAGTATATTACATAGGGCTGGGCAATAGTTTGAAAATAATCATAATCGACATTCAAAACCTAAAATCGGTCAAATTTTACCAGGTCAATTTTTCAATTACTTTTCCTTTAAAAGTTCTACCGTGTGGAGTCATGTGACCCCGCTCCATTTCCTTCAATCATTTTAAAATCAAGTAATGAACCCTTCACTCAAACATCTCTTACTTGAAATATGTGAACATATTTACTGTACAAAACTTAAGAGTGAGGAGAAAAAAAATATATAATCATTGAGTTTAAATGTTCAATTAATCAAGATTTTGATTTTAGGCCCCATCGCGCAGCCTTAATATTAAATAACATGATTGCAAAATTGCTGATATATTACCTGTAGATGTTTGCTAAAGATACAAATATTTTTCTGCCATTTATTTAAGTTTTACTGATTTAGTGATGCGTTTTTGCATAAGTTTCATGCATTTAAGCCCTGTTAATAGTGACCCAATTATGGTCCATTTTTTTTGCTCATATGCGACTCAGATATGATCTATGATCAGGCACAAAAAACACATGGATCCGGCAGTAACGTGACGCATGTAAACAGGCAAATCAGATTTTTTTTTTCACTCAACATCATAAAACTGACAATTCAGTATGAAGTGGTACTGATTTTGTTAATGACATCACCAGTAAAACAGTTGAATATAGAGGAGGAAAATGCTCCCTCTAAATCATGTGCTTACTTAACGTTAGCAAAGTTTTCTTGCACTGAAGAATTATCATTAAGTATATTACATGTTCGTCCATCTTATCCACTTTGCACTACTACAACATCCTGGCGACCTCATGCATGTTGCTATGACGAAACAGACCAAACAAAGACCTTTGAAACTCTTAAATTATCACTGACTACTGTCAGATATGTATATTGTGTACATCTGGATCCAAGTCATGAGCTTGTATATTGTAGGCACACAATTGATAAAACATTGGAAAAGAACAAAAAGCGCAAGCAAAACCCTTTCCGTGGCATATTGTATGTTTCCTAGTTATTGTTGTCAATATCTAGTTTCACACGTATTTCCTACTGTCTCCACAGTATGGTTCATGATTTGGAGCTGAAAGTCAATGTTTTCAGACATTTTGGCAAAGATTTCCCAAAGTCTCAGAAGATGAGCCCCGATGCATTTATCCAGATGGCTCTCCAGTTGGCATACTACAGGTAAAGCTCACCAGCGCTTCTGTTGGTGTTCAGCTCTGTGTTTTTAGTGACTGCTTGTATGGTTTCACTGTTTTAGGATGTACAAGCGCTGTTGTCCGACTTACGAGAGCGCTTCCCTCCGCATGTTCAGACTGGGCCGAACTGACACCATACGCTCAACTTCTACCGATTCAGCCAGATTCGTCAAAGCCATGGATGACCCAGCAAAAAATGTGCAGTTCCTATCTCTTTGAGATTTGGGTTTAATATATGTTCAACACTCGTTCTGTTCAAAAGTTTGTGTGCTTTCTCCCAATACAAATCTGAATATAGTCACAATTAGGGGTGTAATGGTACGCTAAAATCGTATTCGGTTCGGTACAGTGTCTTGGAGAGTTCGGTTCAGTTCATTCGGTTCGGTACAAAACAATAAGAACTTACATAATCTTTATTTTGAAAAGCTTCCAATACGCAGTAGAATTCTTGCATAAAATAAATAAAAGTGACACATTTGGGTGATATTTTAAATAAATTGCACTCTTTATTAAGAAAAACACATTTTTTTAAATAAAAAATGAAATACTGCAACTAGTTAGGATAGATTACCTATCCACATTTTCTGAAGAGAGCATAGATCTGGTTATAATATCTCCAGCAGTAGAAAATGTTAGATGTGTTGCCTGCCCGATCTCCGTGGAACAATGTCGGCATACAACTTTAAATTTATCCACTCGTCTATCCCCGTTATGTATTTTAACAGAGAAGCCAAAGTGTTCCCAAACACGAGACCGTAGTGAGGTGAGAGGGTCTTCAAGCTCTGGCTTCCCTTTCGCTTTTGCCATGCCATTTTCCTACTCGCGCTCGTGCTCGTCACTCAATAGCGTCCGTGCGGAAACTCGCCTAGGAACATTGTTCCGCTGCGCTTAATATCGCGCTAATAATAGATTTATATAATTTAATGAAAATACCGAATACCGAAACGGTACGCAAGTGTACCGAACCGAACAGGCCGTACCGAAACGGTTCAATACATACCGTGAACCGTTACACCCCTAGTCACAATAAGTACGACCAATGGAAAGTCTACAGAAATATTTAGCATTACTAGTTTTGTGTTCTAATTTGGAGATTCTCACTTTTGAACAACTTACATTTTCATTAATGTGAACTCCTTTTTAACAAAGTAACAAATATCTTTTAATTGACAGAACACAGAGAAGGTGGCTCTACTAGACAAAGCTATTAAAGCACACCGAGCTTACACGGACATGGTGAGCAACTGCACACTAGTGAATTAATGGCCTGAGCATTGGTTACCTGCACTACAACTCTCTCTCTCTCTCTCTCTCTCTATTTCTTTTATTTTTATTTTACTTTCACCTCTCATGTGGATATACACAGGCCATCAGGGGTCAAGCCATAGACAGGCATTTACTGGGACTTAAACTACAGGCTATTGAGGATTTGGCTGCCCTGCCGGAGATATTCATGGATACTTCATATGCTGTGGCACTTCACTACAATCTGTCTACCAGCCAGGTACAGCCTGATGCAGATCCTTGTAAAATCACTGGCCTAAATCAGTGGATGTAACTAAACTTTTTCTTCCATGATGGTGTAGGTTTTGCACATTATCCAAAAGCTTGTGTGTCTAATTTTGCAACATTCACCACAAACTGTTAAACACCATTAAAGTTTAACACAAGGCTGACTTTTTTTTATAGGTGCCCGCCAAAACAGACTGTGTGATGTGCTTCGGTCCTGTGGTGCCTGATGGTTATGGTGTCTGCTACAATCCCATGGAGAAGCATATTAATTTTGCTGTGTCAGCCTTCAACAGCTGCCAGGAGACAAACGCACCCCAATTGGCACAGGGTTTGGAGGAGGCTCTGCTGGACATAAGGGGTCTGCTAGAGACAACACCTAGAGCAAGGTTATGAGGATCAACACTTTTGGCTTCTTCTGCAATTACAATAAAATAATCTTTCAAGAGGACAATAGTCGCAAGAAGAGAATTTTATGTTTGTTTGTTTTTCGTCACCAGTCTGGGTCAGTGTATTTTTTTTAAACAATTTTATCGTTGTCCCCCGAAACCGACAGAAAAAAATGTTTGTTTTTTTTATTTAGTTTCAATTGTTGTTAAAATGACAATGTACTTGATGTGTGCATCATTGCAAACCCATGGTTTAAGAAACCGATGTAAATGTAGATGCATGGAATCACTGAAAATATATAAATACCATAATGTAAATAATAATTATATTTCTTTGTACATTGTTTACATTTGTAAATTTACATTTGCTTTTAATAAATATTAACAATTTACTAACATGGTTTTCAGATGTGAGTTATTTGTCAGATCTAAAGTATCATAAATGTCTCATAAAAAAAGGACTTTTTTTTTAGAAATTAGGTATATATTTTTTTTAATTTAGAACAATCTTAAACAATCATATAACAAAAAATGATATTGAATTTAAATTATCCTGCGCGATCTGCTTGCTGTACTGCATGTCTATCAAACAGTTTATGCGAGGCTGTGAAAATGTTTTACATAAATGTAGTTTTAATATTGTCAAAATGAAAAAAGCTGAGAATTAGCTTATTTTATCAACTTAAACTTCTGAATTTCTAGTATTTAATTTATTATTTTTTGTATATCTGTGTTAAAATTGAATTAGAACACAGTACTATGCAATGTCTTATAATTATATGTAAATGTATATAACGTATATTTTAAATATGATGATGTTGTTTACCTTAATCCTGTAGTGCAAGTATTATATGTGGCAGATCATGCGGGTTGTACAGTTCGTGTACCGATAACGTCCTTTCACAACGCCAGGAATCCCCAATCGATCCCCGATTATCTCCCCCCCCCACACTGTCACGTGTCCAATATGTGTTGTTACCTGTGCATCCGCGTCACAGAATAATCAAAATGTTTGTTCATTGCAAGATATACGCAAACAACAACGACATTGTTTCAGCGTTACGACCCTCTTTTATGAGAAAATGGAAAAAATCAAAGGCATTATTCCTGATTATGACGAGAGGGACTTTATGTGTCCTAAACGTGGGTGAGTGTGGTAGTTATGTTTATATTTAGGTTTGTTTATCTGGTAGTTTGCTGCGAAAATGTACTTACACATTTTGTTGACATTGAAGAAAACGTGTTGTTTTTATTTCTATTTGAAGAGCGGTTTACTCATCTGTAACTTGAAATGTTTTTTTAAGAGCGTTAAAAAATATCTTATTCTTAGCAAAAACATTGCTTTAAAAGGATTCTATTAATATAAATTTAAGTGATATTTTCTGCATGTGGTACCTCAGATGTGGATGTAAACACAAATTGAAATAGTGAAATCTCAAATGTGCAAATATCCAACGATTGTTGGTTATTTCAGGGGATTTTTTCATTGTGTGACAAATTAGTGAACTTTAAAGGAACTTTTTGAAAGTTCTCATCAAACCCCACAATTGTTCCTTTGATGATGACATTACAGTTGCACTGATTTCAAACTGAGCATTTCAGAATGGCAAAAAAAGTCGTACTTGGAAACTCTAAGTTTGTTTAAATAACAGGATTTTTGAAAGCAGATAACATTCTGTTTTTTATTTAAACAGATAAAAGCAAATGATGGTTTGATGAGGAGGGACGCCTCCTTTAGTAATTTAATTTCAGTCACATGTTAGTGATTACAGTTCATTTAGTTTGCCTGCTCTAAAACGTGTCTTCCAAATCACTGCAAGGAAGGCTACTTCAAAACAAGGCAAAGAAGACAAAACAAACATTTTTGCATATATTTTTTTGAGGCAACTTGGCCTGTTCCTCACAGATGAAAGCTGGCGGCCATGTCAGTGGTTTGGGATACTGATTATCTCTGGAGGGAGGTCCAAGGGTCAGTGCAAGTATCTAAAATGTATCTTCTAAAAAGGATAATGGTTGTGTACTGTGACAGTGGTTCTGTTTTGAAATGATCAAAGGTGTGTCTTGTGTGCTTTCATTTTGCAAGTGTTTTAATCAATTATTTGACAATCATTAACAACAAAAAGGTACATTTACTTTACTTCAGAAATTATAATATTTTCAAATGCCTGCAACACCCTGTGTGTACAGTAAGTTATGGATTCTGTGAACAAGTCAGGTGCTCTGTTAAAACAATGGAGTGATAAATGTCCTTTTTTGTATAACGTTTACATTTACAGTTTCTTAACAACAGCATCTTTTCTGGTTTTGATGAACATTGAACTTGGTTCCATTTTAAAATGATTTGTAAATGTAACACTATATGTACATCACATCAAGACAGAAAAAAATGAAAATGAATGCTTAAATTTAATGTTTTTATATCATGTTTGATTTACAAATTAAAAAATAATTATAAATCTGTTTACCTTCTTTTCTCTAGGTCAAAATTGGCGTCTCTCTTTGGTTTGGACCAAGCAGAGAGTCAAGGAAATGAGTCGTTTCAATTCACTGCCCCTAAGCAACCCAAAAAGACAACTTCGTCATTAGGTACTGTGTTTATTGTGGGCGGTCCTATTGAGTCTCAATTTCAGATGATAACGCATTATTGTATATGTTTTTAAGGTTGTGCTCCCCAGAAGCCATGCGCTCCGGTTGTGCTGTATGCTACAGCTGTTCATGCATTTTGTTTGTTAGTATCAAAGGTCATGTGCCACTTAAGTAATGTTCTTAAAATTCTTTCAAGTTTTTGAAATGATTATGAATTTCCCAATAGTGTGAATGGACAGTATGTGAAGCACGGCAAGATAGGCGCTGCTGTTCTAGGGAATCGCATTGCTCAAGAGGTAAAAATATGATATTAAAGGAATCAGCCTAGGATGTCATAACCAGTTTTGACCATTAGGTTTGTGGCAATGAATCACATAACTATGGAGCACCTAAAGGGACATGGAGGTTTTTTCAGATCTTTTCCCCCTTTTCTCAAAGTTGTGTTCCCTCACAGACATAATTGAATTAGTTTGCAAGCAAACACTATTGTCATTTTTTTCCTTCCATCTTGTCTCTTTAGAGGCTCTGTACTTAAAGTGGCCATGAGCTGAATTTTTGGTTTCTTTTTGTTGTTCGTGTTGGTGAAATTAAATAAATATTGTGATGCATCTATAAATAAACTGTGCCAATTAGCTTGAGCTGTTTAAAAAAAAATGTGAGCGTTTAACATAGATTCCTAGTATTCCAGACCTTTGCAGCAGTTTGTTTAACCTATAGCATTGATAAATGCACAGATAAGCGCAACAACTTTTTTTCTGAACAATCTCTAAATAAAACGAAAGATTTTTTTCTTAACTAAGAAGAATTTAATATTTAAAATGTCGATAATAAATGTTGTATTGAGAATCCTCAATACTAATCGTCTGTTATATGAAAAAGCACTTGCAGATAAAAATTATTTCCTCCATGTTCACCAGCAACAGAGAATACCTCCAATTGAGACGTTTTTGTAAAATTATCTGCAATTGAATTAAGATGTCATGAAATTAAGGAGAATTGTTTTAGGGTTAATGTTAGTAGATGCACTAGCAGATCCTGCACTGAGCATATTTTTGATAACCTTTATAGTCATCTTTAGAAGCAGATTCCAGCTTTGTAGCCCCATACATGCTTAGATTACTCAGGTTTAACAAGCTGTAGAAGGTAGGGTTAGATGTCATGGAAAGGGTCAGAGCAATTTTCCAATTAAAACTTTATTTCTATGGCAATTTTAAAAATATATATACTAAACCAGTTTGGACTTCTGCAAACATTTTTAATTTAATTTTTTTTTTAAAGAATTAAACACATGACTCTTTTAATCCACTTGAAATAATAAATTGTACTTTCACAAATATACATAAATATGGCCGGTATAGCTAAAGCATTGTTTTTCATGCCTAATTGTGTTTTGGTGTTTACACTGAATACATATTTATTCTTGTTTTGTTTCAATAGTACAACATTCTGTTGTATGGAAGTAAGCAAAGGCACATCACTACTGCAAAGATCCATCGTGGTTTTCTGCTCACAGTAAGCTTTGATTCTTTCTAATTGAGTCTTTATGCCTTCATTATTATATGTGCATTTATCTGTGTTGGTCATTTCTTTATTTCACCTTTAACGAAAATGATTCCTCAGCGTCAGAGAAGATTGTTTACAAAGGTCGCCTGTAAGTGACTCAAGTGTGCTACTCTCATTAGTATTTTCCCATGTCTGCAGGTTCAGCCCTGTAACTATGTCACGTTCTATGATGACCAGCAACAAAGCTGGTCTTTAATGTTCGACTCGGGAAAGGCCAGACCAGAGTTCTGTAGGGAGGTAACTATTTTTCGACGGTTTAGGTTTATCAGTTTGTCTTCAAAATTGGATGAGGACTTTCCATGCTTCCGTCAGGTGTGCCTTGCCAGATGGAACAGTGAGGCTTCTTCAGAGTCCCTACTTTTCCAGGACCTTTCTCCAGGAGAAGGTTCAGCTGTTCATGATGGAGATACTGTAGAGGTGGCCCTTTCTGGATGGGTCCTCCAGAACCACTCGTTTGGACAGGTTAATTTGACTGTAGTACCTTTAATCTCAACTGAAAGTTACTCAAAATATGTTTTTTTTTTTATTTACTTAATCTTTTTTTTACTACATTACGTCTGTTTGAAACCAAAAACATCAAAAACAAATAATTTTTTATTCGAAATCAAAATTAAACAATAGCTGGGTTGCATCCTTCCTACTTAATTCAGACAGACGTCACATTTTAGAAAACCATGCATGCATAAAAAATAATTTATAAATAATCGTATTGTTGTTTTACTTACTCTTACTCTAACCCTGCTTGATTTTGTCCATTCAGAAATTTGATCCAAATCTGGGCAAAGAAAAGCTTCAGCGAGTCAGGCTTGGATCGGGGAAATATATGAAGGTATGTTAATGTAACATTAATGTAAAATGAGAAACTGCTGCTTCCATCGCCTGCTTTTCTCTTAGGGATTGGAAGATGGGATGCTTGGAATGCAGAAAGGAGGTCGACGGCTACTCATCATCCCCTCTAGTATGAGTTATGTGTCAAAGGGAGATCAGAACCATGTGCCAGCCCACCACACCCTGGTCTATGATGTAGAGATTCAGAGAGTAAGCAATGGATATGCTGTACCAGAGTAAACATTTCTTGTCAATGTTCTACTTTCCAGTTCATTTATCTATATGCAGGTGAAATTCTTCAAAGGTAGACAGAGCGAATCAGGAGAGCGCATGGCCACTGAACTTTGTACAGATTCTAGGAGTGTAGAAAAGCTCCAGGACAAGCGGGTGACAGATGAGTCAATGTGAGAATTCTAAGGTGTCCCTAATGTATGCACTAGTTATACATATTTAGAGTTGGCTATTAAAACATAAATAAATACTTAAATCCATCAACGATTTTTGAAAATTTGCACAATAAGTGACATGTTATTTTTGTATAGATTAATTACACCCCTGTAGTGTGGAGATTTGCTGAAAACAGTCAGTTTTGGTAACGTTTTGTAGCTTTTAATACGTTTTTTCATTTGTATTCAGAGCCCAAGCTTCCAACGGAAAGTTGGAGTCAAGTAAATGGCAGACAGTGAGTACACACATATTATTTTGTTTAAAGTATACAATGTAATATTTTTGCACAGGTCATGTTTCCAAACCAAACGGGGACCGTATGCTAAATGACCAACAGGAGAAAGCCTAAGAATGTGACTGATTATTTCGTAGATGTTATTTTGGTAGTCGCCCGGGATGTAAGTGAAGCTAGCTGGGATTTTACTTTGGTAGAGCAGAAAAATATCTGGTTTTACAAATTCTCTGAAACTTTATGCAAACTATGTAAACTGATCGAGAGATAGAGAGTCCCTACAGCACAAGTAAGGTACTACATTTAAACATATTTTAAAGGGGTTGTGAGCTGAAATATCATGAAAAACTTGCTGTGGTTACGTGCGTAATCACTCTGCAAAATACCCATTTTCAAAATAATCAGGTATGCAGGAGTCACTACGATACAAAATAAACATACAGACATCTGCTTCTATAAATGGTTGAGCTGTTCTTGCTACGCAGTTACCTTTGACAGAACTGAACCATGGGATACACCCGGAAAGTAATGCTCGAAAGACATGTCTTTGCCCACTATTGCTCTTGATTGTTACAGGCGATTTGATAAGGCTCCAGTTTGTTTTCTATCAGTGACAAAACCTAATTTTATTTCATAGTCAGACTATACCTTTAAATTGTACACTGGTCGCCATTCTTTCAGAAGGTTTTTACATGAAACTAATAAAAATATAACCTAGATGCCCAAGATTGTCCTTAAAACAAGCATTTTGAAGATTTTTGTTTGACCTATAATGTCTTTTTTATGAATAAAAATGTTTCTACTTGTACTTAATAGAACAGAAGAAAAGTGGTCCTTAACCTATTTAGCATAGCTCCTTTTATATTGTACCTTTTATTTTTCTCTTTTAGTCTTCAGATCAACTCAAAACCGCACTGATCTCTCGAATAGCCAAGATGGGTAAACCAATGCTTCCGTTTCTCAGTGGAGCCATTCCAGCTCAGCCCAGTGACTCTGAAACAGAGGTCTGGAAGATCAGCACTTTTCCTGCATGATCACTAAATTGAAATCTCAGCAATGTTTCCTGAACCAGATCGCTTCTCTGCAGGATGCCTGTGATTCTGGAGCTCTCTGTGATCCCTGTCCACCACACTCACCCCCTCCCAAACCTGTACAGATCTCAACTTTCCCACAGTGTAATCCTATTGGAATATTATTCAATAACTCAATAATTGTTAGCTTTTCTTTGAGCTGGAGCTTAGTGGCTTTTTCTGTCATCTTCGCTCTTTGCTGCAGTGTTGAATCAGATTGAAGATTCTCAGAAACAGGAAGTAGAGCCACCTAAAGTGGAATCAGACTCAGCTCAGGACTTTCAGGTAACATACAAAAACTGTATCAAAAAGTCTTCAAATAAATCCTATTTCATTTATTTGGTGCTTTATATAGTATAAACATTGTCAAAGCAGCCTCAAACAATGAGGTCAAATGTAACTTCAGGTGGTCAAATAAACATTGGATTAGCGAAAGTATGTGACAACTGGACTCCAAAGAAGCTGTAGAAAATTCTCAACGGAATTATTTGAAATAGGGTTTAGTTAAGGTTTTAACATGTAAAATATGGAGACAACTGAAGCACTGTGTTTTTTTTTTAAACCATACTGGAAACATTTTGTTTTTTTGACGGGTCATAAAATAATTTAAACAGATTGATCTTATTATTATTTCTCTCTTAAAGCACACTCCATTTAGGCCGAATAATTATTGTCCATCCCAGCACATTTCACACCAAAGTAAGTTTTTACAAAAGTCTTACAGTTATTACAATGTACCTACTGGTTATCACAGTCTTATTTTCACCAAACAGCAGCTGATCTTTCATCATTCTTGATGTGTGATGCTCGCCAGCACAGCAGAGAAGTTCTGATGGCCATTGAAAAGCTTTCACACATCGTGGATCAATTAATATACAAGGTGCAAGTCAACAGAATTACCTGTTAATTATTATATTAGTTTATGTCAAAGCCAAAAACCCATGGTATATTTCTTCTTTTCTAGGTAAACGATGTTCACAACAAGTGTCACTTGAATGCTGGACCCTTCTCTGCCTCTTCAGAAACAAACAAAACCCTTTACAACATCAAAAGCTTTGTACAGGTTTGATAAGATGCATTTGGGTATTTGAAATGAATGTTTAGCTCACAATAAACTCCATTTTTTATGTTTTCTGCTGTGAAAGGAGATGTGTGTGAACAAGAATGTTATGGAAAAGCTGATGGAAACGGAGCAGAGGTTTGTCTTTCTTTGTTCTCCAAATTCAGATAAATGGCATGAAAATATAAAACAGATCTAAGCTGTCTCCGCTCACACACAACTCCAGTATTCACTTTGTTCTGCATGTGCAGGGACATGGACCAGCAACAAAGACAGGGCGACCACCTTCAGAAGGTTTACATGCCATTTTTTGGTTTGGTTCATCGCATTACAATCAGATTTTATTTTATGTTTCATTTGTTGCATTTTATTGTTTTGGTAAAGGTTTGTAAAGGTTTAATTTTATTTCAGGTTGATGAGTGTGGTGAATGCAACCCTTTCTGCACAAGCTCTAGTCGGCTGCCGCAGGAACTGGTGAATCTCCAGCAGAGAGCAGCAGAGATCCAGGCTGAACTCTGTGGAGCTTTGCGTAATAAACAAGAGCTCTGCACCCAGATCAGCCATCTGGAGGCCCGTGTGGATGGTACTGCCAGAGATATAACTAGCACTGTATATGTGTCCAACTTCTTGTTTTATGGAAGCCCATTTGACTTGGAAAATAATTTTTGAAATATAAAAGTTGAAATTTTGAGTTACAAAAGAGGACATTTTGAGATACAAAAGTTACAAATTTTAGATAAATGTTAAAATTTTTTATCTAAAAGTACAAACTTTGAGATACTAAAGTCACAATATTTAGATAAAAAGTTAAAATTGTGATATACAAAAGTTAAACTTTATATCTTATGTCTTTATATCTCAAATTATAACTTATAATTTTGTTTTACTTGGCACAAATGGGTGTCCATACTCTTTAGAGATCAGTTAGTGTCTACTCTAGTAGCATGGTTCTGTTGCAAAAGTATTTAGCATTTAAAATGGGATTTTTTTTTTTTTTCTGGAAAATGAACATTCCATAAATCCTTAGTTATTTGGATTATTGCAGTCCACAAGAGTGTTTTTGCTTTTAGAGCTTGTGAAACAAGGAGAAAAGAGTGAGCAGTTGTGGAAGGCAGATAAACAGAGCTGTAAAGAGATGAAAACGCTTCTAAAAAGCATGGAGGAGGAGATTCAAGATGTTAAAGCTGAGAAGCAGAACCTGGGACAGGTGCGAAGAACATTGATAAGGTGAGAGTGATTGGTTCATATGACGACTCTTGTGCTGATTTTCTTTGACAACAGGTGTTGTCGGACAAAAAGAGAAAATGGCGGGCTGAACAAGAGCGCATTCTTCTGAAACAAGAAGAGGAGGAAGACAGAAACCAGCAGGAGATACTGCAGCTTCGTCTCCAGCTCAGAAAAGCCAGAAATTCCACTGCAGCACTCATGAAACAGGTCAGTGTTAGCTGCTGGGGACTTAGAGTAATTGGTATGTGCTGTTTACTGGTTTTGAATCTGTGCTTTCAATAGCAGGCAGAGTTTGAGCTGGACTGGCAAAGCAAATATGAAGCTGCCCTGAGCGAGCGGAAAAAGCTGGAAGGAATGAATAGGGATCATCTAGAACAGGCAAGTGAAGATGCATCACTTCAAACTGAAGAGGAACTAGCGTCCACAATGTGGATGACAGAGCAGGAAATCTAGAGAGATCAAGAGATGTTTTAAAGGGCCAATATTATGTTTATGAAATTGTTTTTGGGAGTCTCCAGCAACAAGTTAAAATATATGCAGGTCATAGAGCAATAACATACCGGTATATGCAATTTCAAAGAACATGAAGTGCTTCAGCAAAGTCAGGATTGAACAACGAACTATTCAGTGTTTCATGCAAGTCCTTGTAAATGATAGAAATTAAACCCAAGAAAGACTTGACCTGTTGGTTACGGTCATCCACAATAAAGGAATAACTGTGTGGTGAAAAAGTGTTTTGTTTTTGGGATGAAGATAGTTTCAATAGATAATTGATAGGGGTGTCACGATGCACTCTGCTCACAATACGATACACGTCACAATGTTATGCCCGTGATACAATATGTATTGCTATATTTTACAGCACTACTCTGGATTTTAAAATGTTTTGATTCAAAAAATTGAATTAAAAAAGTTTTGAGGCCACAAGGCTAAGAAGGCTAGGAGTTTGATTTGTGTCTATCCATCCACTAGGGGACAGTGCCAGCGATTGCAATTGATTGCAGTCTTCTTTTTGTACTCTTAAATGATGGAGAGAGCTAATATTATAATCTTTCTCATTTCAAATGTAATTAAAGAATAATTGTCTCCTAGTAAATATTAAATAAAAAAGACAAGCTAAAGAAGTGACTAGAATCACAATCACTTCAGCTCCTAGACGATATATCTCAGTAATTCTACGTTTAATGTAATTTATGATTGCTAAACCAAGAAATCTGTAGCTGAAAGGTTTTATGGTTTTACAGGTGAAACAAGTACTCAGTGAAGAATTCCAGTCTCTCAGGAAAGAGTTTGATCCCCAGGAGTCTTACAGCGGACACAATGTGCTTGAGATTCTCCAAAACAAATTCAAGGTACAGTTTAACTTAGCAGGTGAAGCAAGTAAAAAAGTGGCCTTAACTAGAGTGAGTGGAATAATGAGTTGGAGCCTTGTTTGGCTACTTCTGATTTGCAGAGTTTCACATTGAAGCTATTCTCAGAACAGTGGGAGCTGGATTCAGAAGTAGATGAAAAAGGAGAAGCTGAGGAAGTGTACCTGTCGACTCAGTAAGCTTTTTCAAATGGAAACCTAGGGACAACATTGGACTATTGAAAAACATTCGCTGTTGGTTTACAGTTAAAAAATCTGGTGCACTGAATAATCTGGTGATTAAATAATGCCCATTTAAAATTGCTCTGATCATTTCATGTTAGTTATTGGAAATGTATACTAGTAATAACAGTCTTCAGCATCGTCACAAAAGTTTCCAAAGAGAGTCTTTACATCTAGTCTACAATTATCAACATGCATAACTTTATATATAAATTAAGTTTTTGCACATTTTTATGATAACTATGCAGATAGATTAACAAGTTCATAATTTAAAAAAAAGAATAACCTGGAATTCATGCCCATTTTCTTCCATTTTTATTTTAAAGAGGACTCACATGTGTTGAGTGACAGGCAGCATTGTATTCTTTGGTGGGGTACAGTTAAAAGGCGGGCTAGGAGATTTCTGCAGGCCAATACATACAAATTGACCAAAATATCACCCAAAATACCATATATGTTGTTATGTATGTAAGGTTATGAACTTCAGCTGATATGTTAGTGCAGCTTTCTTCACATGAAAACACACACCCATTGCTACTGATTGGCTACAAGACAAGCATCTTTTGTTACACAGGCCCGCATCTGTTTTCTGAAGTGTTTACTTTCAGAAGAAAAATGCGATAAAGAAATCACCCACCCTGCCTTTATTAACAAATATTTATGTGTATGTATTTCTAATTACAAAGAATGCTAAAGGAAAGCGACAGGTCAGGATAACAAGTTATTGTATGCTGTAAAACAACCAGTCAGTTCTTTAAAAATCAACTAAAACTGGAAACAAAAGTACACAAAAATGTGCCATTAACCAATTTGTAACAGTTTATACAAGAGAAACTATTGAGTACAGCTGTAACCTCTACAATCTTGCAAAGATATATTTATTTACAGTATATATTGATTGCACATTCTAAAGACTCTGCACAGCAAGGTGCACAGCGAAGACATGTCCAGTCCTTAAATATAACACACACAACAATTAATTAAACATTGCGTTTTCATGCTGATAAACAACACCTTAAGATAATTCTTGTAATATTTTTGAATATGGCATGAGAGATTCAGCACTTTTCATTTTGTGCCTTTGATAGATTTGAGTTTAAACATATAACAGCACTTGAGTACCGTAGCTGAGAGGTCAAATGTCCGGCAACTTAACGATGCGGTTGTGTGTTCTCGAAGTCAGAGTTGAAATCACAAAAACAAACACAACCCTTGACCAATAGCGCAGCATCTCAATTTTGAGAGCTCCACCTCACCCAGTGAAAGGATGATTATAGAGTAATGTATAATACGTTTGCTGTATGGAACATGGCTCACGTGGATTTGGTGCAAGAGACAATAAATAAAATCTGTTAAATAAAATTCCCTTTTGGGGTCACTGGGATCTCCAGCGCACATTGGGCGAGAAGCAGTCGCCTGGACACCCAGTACGCCCTAGACAGGTCGCCAGTCCATCGCAGGGCAACATTCAGTCACACATTCACACCTAAGGGGGAATTTAGATTATTCAATTAACCTAACCACATGTTTTTGCATGGGGAGAACATGCAAACTCCTTCCAGGAAGGTCACGGTCAAGCCTCGAACCGACAACCTACAGTGCTACCAACTGCGCCACCGTGCAGCCCAGAAAAAAACATATCTTTGTCATTCCTGTAAGGAACATGAAGCAATGTAAAACTCCATGCATACCATTTCTTTAGTTTTGTTCTCTGCCATTTGTATCTTTCTGTCGCTTTCTGTCATCACGAATAAACACACACCCTTGCTGCTGTTTGGCTACCAGTTTGATTGGTTGAACAGGCATCTGGTTGGAAAATTTGCAGATGGCACCTTTAAGAAACACCTTGCAGAAGAAAAAATTATTATTCTACAGCACATATGCTGCAATCATCACAGCACTTTCAAATACAGAAAAGAGCAGCAAATAACACGTTTAATTTCCTATTTAAATAGAAAGTTAAGTGTTAAGTGTTAAGACCCCATCCACAGACCCCACCTGTGGCAATGGGTCAGAGTTTGTGGCCTTGTAATCAGAAGTCATCTAATAAAGGTAAAGGTCCTTCTTTCACCAACCAAATGACGTTGTGTCATTGTATTCCAAGTATTCTGTATAATAATAATGACTAATAATTATGCTATAAAATACTACAGGTCAGGTGGGTTGGATGCTATTGGCAGTACATTTCTGTACTTGCAGTATTTGCTTCAGTGTTTATTTGTGCTGCAAAAATAGGCACTTTTTTAAAGTACTGTAACAATCGCTGTATCTGCTGTTGAAATTAAGGTTTTTCTTAATTCGTCGGTATTAACATGTGTTTTATTAAGTTGCAGTGCATTTGACATCTCTTAGCCACTGTACTTGACATCAAGCTATTGTTGGCTGAATATAACTGGTACAAATTTTGACTCAAAGTCACACGGGTCTTTTGGGTCTAGTCCAGCTCACATTAGGCAAAAGCTTGGTGTACAAGTCATACACGTTTTTCGAATGTGGTGGATATACTAGCCAGAGCTCCAAACACCCCCCTCCACCACCACCACCACAATGAGAAGCCCTAGCATTAACCACTATGCCAAATGTCCTGAAATAATTAAATATATTAACAATAGTCCTTCAGAAAGATTCCCTCTTCATGCAACTGTTTAATGCAGAGATCTAAAAGTAAGAGAAGCAATTCATGTCTACTCACAAAGTTAATTATTGAATGATAAATATTAACACCCCATAATTATTCATGAATCTGAGCTCACTTATCCAATGGGAAGATGTGGTGTATTCATTATTAATGACTTTTGACACACCCAAGTTTGGAGTTCAGGGTGTTTCCATGGTGTTATTTCCATTCCATGTGAGAATGTTTGAGCTAAACCCTTGCTTGTGCAGACGTCCACATCCCAAGTCTTTCTAAAGCAGCCAATCAAAAGAATTGAAAGAGGGAGTAAACAGGCAAAAGTGCTTGGTGAAGGTACAATCAGGATGATGCTACCCTCTGATGGGTTAAATGGAGTAGAGCTGAAAGTCCCGTCATTTTTAAGTGCTTGTATTTATGTATAAGCAGTAAACAGGAAGGATGCAAGGTTTAATTCTGACCTAGGTGACATGTCAGCCATGGTACAGACGGACTAGCTGATCTATAGAAGCACGGCACAGAGGGCAGGTTTGCAGGGCATCACTGCAGCTCTTGCAACAGCACACATGCCCACATGGCAGAAAGACCACCTGGGACTAGATGAATAGATTAAATAATATTACTCAACAACGTACTTGCGTTGAAGTGGATTAAGATTTTTTTTTTTAAATACACGAATCTTACCTCAAACTCCATACAGACCACACACTCAGAGCTGAATTGATTAGAACTTGGAGCTGTTGGAGTAAGGGGGGTGTTGGGGGTCAGTGGAGGAGTCAGCTGATGTGGAAGTGGGACGCTTTGAGGTGATGGATCAGCTTCCTCAACCTCTCTTGCTATTTTAGGCAATGCTAGACATAAAATGTAAAGTATTAAACAAAGGTACAGATCAGGGAAGTGCTTTCACCGCAAAGGTTTCTTACGGTCAGACAGCGTGCGATCTTTGGCCCAGTGGAGAAGTGCTTTCTGCACACCAACCTCATTGATCCCCAACTGCAAGAAAGAACATTTTAAGGAGTGTAAATTGTCAGCAAATTCCCTTTACAGCTGGAAATGTGGCAGACCTTCCGAAGATCTTTAGCATTCATTCGTCTCAAGGCCTCAGCTGTGATTCTGTGGTGTGCGATGATCGGTAGATAGTGTTGAGCTGAGAGTTTACACAAGAGATTTCCTAGCTCTCGGTCCACAGTCGTCTCCTGATGACAGAAGAGAGGACGGCAAATCATCAGATAAATAATGATATAAGCCCATCTCCTTGAGGCCAAGAGCTGTGCTAATCAAACCTGCATGCGTAGAGACAGTGGTTTAGAATCCAACAGCCTCTGATATTGGATCATCCAGTAGTTCTGCTGATTGCATTCACTCTTTCTCTCCATTTCCATCTGCAGAGAGAAAAAAAGTTGAAAATTGTTTTTTTTCGCACAACCTACTAATCTATTACAAAAGAAATAAAAGGAAGCCACCTAAGAGCAAATAATCTTTTATTGTACACCCATATCTAAGATAGGGTGTACAATAGGAGTTTATTAAAGGCAAATTTTGAGCAATTACATGTTTTACACATTTATTGACATGTTTTTGAGCCACACTAACTTAAATGGTAGATATTTTTGTCCTCTTTCAGTTGGTGCTGCTATCATTTAAAAAAAAAAAAAAACATGGTTTTTACTCCAGGTGACTTAAACCACCAGGAGTGCACAAAATTGCTTCATTTGTTCAAAATACTGGCAGATGCTGTAAAAAAACTAAATCGATGGCCATTTCTAACTCAGCATAAAACCCTCAAATTTTATCATTGCTTCACAAACTTTTCCATTCTCTTCCTTGAAACTTTCTGATTCTAAGTGAAGAAATTATTTTGACATTTTTCATCCATCTTTCTTGCAAAATGTGTGATTATAAAAAACTTAAACTAAGTCTATTTCTAGCTTGCCATATATATTTTAATGTTAAACACAGCTTCACAAATTTACAGCATTCTCTTTGTTGAAGCCTTCTGCTTCTGACAAAAATAATTATCTCAATATGTCTTACGGTTTTTCTATAATCTTTATTTGTTTGAGGCATGGTTTTGAGAAAACAGTTGGTCCAGGTGTCAGTGATTTGCATAATAAGTAGGTCAGTGGTCGCCATTGATGTTGTATGGCCCATTGAAATGAATGAAGTATGAATCCCATGAGATCCTATTGTGAAAGAGCTTCTGTAATTGGTTGACACTGGAAAGTCATTAAGGATACCAATCACTCATCCAGCCAATCATTGCTTGAGAATTAACATAAATGTATTAAGCCACAACCACTTTTATAAATAATTCCCGAAGTCAAATAACTTCTGAACGGAACACAGTAAAGACACTTTATAAACTTTTTAAGGTTACTTTATATTATTCTAAGTGCAAAGTAGATTACAACATGGTGTCACTGACTCCTCCATAGCAACCACATTGTTTACCATAGCAACCAAATTGGCATATCTCTATCCTAGCTTAGGGAAATGTTAGAGACATGAGGGTCGGTAAGTTTCACCCATAGTGACAGCTCAAACATGATTTTATGTCACTGACACCTGCTATGGCAACCAGACTGGTTACCATAGCAACTAATATGGCATAACTCTATCTCAGCTTAGGAAAATCATAGAGACATGAGGGTTGCTGTATTTTACTCGGATTGACATGAAGAACGCCATGTTAGGTCACTGACCACTCCATAGCAACCAGACTGGTTACCACAGCAACCAAATGGCATATCTCTATCTCAGCTTAGGAAATCATAGACACATGGGGGTTGTTGTATTTTACTCATATTGACAAGGGGATCAATATGTTAAGTCACTGACCCCTCCATAGCAACCAGGCTTTTTACCATAGCAACCACTTTTGCAAGTACCTATCTATCACTGCTTAGTTGAATCATAGACATGTGGGTTGGTTTATGTAACTTGTTGGGAAATATACAAAATTTTTAAAATAGGTTTGAGCGGCAACAACACAAGCCAACATTGAAGTATATCTAAGTAAACTTTAGCCATCTAGTTATTAAGCTGCTATTTGGCCAGCTTTGGTCCTGTTAGAAGAGGAGGGCAAGAGAGTAGTTTGTCTTGCTTGTCTGGTGTCTGTATATGATCCGTAAACAGTGTCAACAGATAAAGAATCTCACCAAGACAACTCTGAGCTCTTCTTCTCTCTGGTCCTTCTGTTTGAGTAACTGCTGCAGCAGGTCTGTCAGAGCACTCCTCTGGTCAGCCAGCTCCTCCTGCCACATACACAGAACCCATTTTTATGGCAACAACCATGCTAAGCATCAAATACTCAATACACAGACAACATATAGAGCTTCCAGGACTGAGATGAAATGGACTTGAGAGGAAAAGAATGTGATGTGCGACAACAAAGATTCATGATAACTCCTTTTAGACTCTAGTCTACACCATGATGAAAGGAAATCACCACAACATCTTCTAGGTACAGCTATTGTACATACCTGCAGATTGTCAGTGTCCAAATTCCTCCGCTTAACTTCCAGCTTTGTCAGCTGCATTAACTCTGCCTCTATGAGTTTAATCTATGGATACAAGCATACAGCGATGGTGTGAATGGACCATGATGAAACAAAAACCTGGGTTTTGAGTCCAGTGAGAAGTGGAATGTGAGAAGCATGGACTGACTGAAACCTAATGGCTAAAATAAACATATTCAAAGGTTTGTTTTCAATGTTTAAAAAAGTAAAGGTGATAAAAATCGCAGTAATTTTACTTTTGATTTTAATATGAACTGTAAAAACATGGAGTGCTGCATAAATGTGGCATTAGTGTCTCAAAACCAAACCTGATTCCGGATATAAGCATGCACACTGTCCTTCTGCAGCTGGAGGGCTTCAAATGCAGCCTTCTGCATTTCCTCCTGTGAAGGAAGAGATGGGCATGGTTAGCAACTCAAGACGTCGCCAAGTGCAATATTTGCAGTGGTTGGAGCGCAAGAGTTACCTCTTGAAGGATCTGACTGATGGCTTTGCTTTTGTCAAGCTGCTGCAGGCACAATACGTGGTCAAACCTCTTGTCCAAATTGTTCAGGCTAAACAATGGGAAAAATTAAAAGGAAACATAAGGCTGTGATGCATAATGTTTGTCTTTCTAAAATGGTGCAAAAGTAGATCACCTCTTGCAAGCCTCAGACACAAGAACCTTTGTCTTGGCATCTCTGGCCTCCTGCAGGAACCTGAGCGTGTAGCTCTCCGACAGCATCCTCTGCATGGCATCTACAAATGTAGTCTACATCAGCCAATGTTCTTTTGAATATCTTCCCTAACAAACTTTTATTACAAGAGCTATTTAAATAAATAATTTGAAAATTCACCCGCTACTTCTTTCTTCCTGAGAGAGTTGGCTTCTTCCTGTGTGATTGCCGTCAGTTGCTCCATTCGAATGCTAACAACAACAACAAAGGATTTAGATTATTTATTCAATAAGTACTAAAAACAACAACAATTGTGAGAACATAGCACTGCACATATACATATATACATCTATAGGAAAGGGTACTCTTCAACTATTTCCCAGATCTGGAGATTTTGGCACATCTTAGCATAAATCATTGAACTCAGTTAGCGTTTCAGTATTAAATGATATTTATGCTTTATTTTCTATTAAAAACTCTTTTAGAGTTAAAACATGTTGCACTACCAGCAGAAAATAAATAACGCAACACACCGCAACTCTAAAAGTGTCAAATTTCAAACAGAAAAAATATTAATTTGGAAACTCTTTTATCTTATAGTGAAATGCTACTGGTCTAACTGGATTGAATTATCTATGCTAAGCTATGCTAAACATGTAATCATGCAAACCTCCATGCCTTCTAATGGGGATTTTGTGAGAAATAACCACATGTAAAGTGTCAATCTGATTCCAAACACAGATTTCACCTTTCAATGTTAGACAGCATAACCCCAGAAAACTAAAATAGAACATAGACATAATTTTATAGTTGAGCCGGAAGATCTCTGAATAAAGTGATCAGAATTTAATAAACATAAATGTGCCTCACAGTAGGGCAGTTTTTAGGGCAGAAAATATTCCTGGACCCTGCTTCAAATCCCACCAGCAGTGATTTAGCATGCTCTGATTCCATGGATTTCTCAATGTGGGCTGTAGACTAAAGCTCGCTAATAAAGGCTGATAATGTGCTCTGGTGAAACATAAAACCAATGTTGCTTTTGTGCAATTTTTTTTATGGTCAAAATTACAACTCTAGGTTTAATGTCCATTTCGCATCCAATGCCAGGCTCCCCCTAACAAGAAACTGAATATGCAACAGCTCAATCCTACCAGCAACTCTATACTTCTTGAGTGGCATTGCACTATTGAAAGGAATTCAATTACAGGACTAATGCTAGGCACCCATTTTCCATTAGTGGAGTGCAAGTTCCTCTTACCGTTCTTCTTCTAGAGCCTGAAGAAATTCAGCACTTTTTTCCTGCCTGTAATGAAATACATTAATAAATAAACATCCCATCCACCAGACAACACAAATAGAGGTGTGTAGGGGAAAATAATCAGATCTGTGTCCTCACCGTTTGTTATCAAGCAGCAGGTCAGAGATGCGCATCATGACTGCGCTCTCGGCTTGCCGGACTTTATCCAGCATTTTTAGCCTCTCTGCTTCCTGGGCCTTCTGCTGCTGAGAAACACCCAACTCCAACCTTTCATGCTCCTGGAGAGAGAATATCATTCTGTCACATCAAACAAAGAAACATGTCCCTTTAACTTTTAAACATTTTGTGGTTTCCACCAGCATGGGTAACTTTAGAGACTTTTGATTTAAATAACATAATTTAGAGACTGATGGGAGTTTGATGGATATTTCGGACAAATTAGACTATTTTCTCTGATCACTGTTTATCCTTTATGTTCAACTAACAAAGCCTTGAAGACTATAGATGCCACAAGGCATCAAACTGGTGCCACAAAATGTCTCCTAATAAAGTTACAGAATTCAATGATAATAACCGTAATATCTCCAAAAATATATATAAAAAAACTCCACGTATCTCCTAAAAACCTTGTATTTCTTATAAAACAAATTATACATCAACAGTAAGATACAAATCTTACCAGTTTGACAGACATCAGGACGTTCTCTTTGAGGGAGTTGTTAAGAACAAGAAGCTTAGCGTGCTCTCTCTGTTTCTCCTCAAGATCTTTCTCAAATACTAATTTTTCCATCTGTTTCTGCTCCTAGTCAATAAATAGGGAAAATTTGTTAAAAAGACCTCTCTGCCAGGCCATTTCAAAATAAGGAAAAAGAAATGATATCCAACAAACCTTTCTTTTCTCATAGTCCATGAATTTGCTCTGGTGTCAGAGAGAGAAAGACAACATCAGCTATTGCTGTATCCTTACAAAAGAAATGCTGTTGCCAGCTTTTTCCACATTTGGCTATAGCACTTTTAGTAATATTGACCTTAAATAATGCTTAAATTGAGCAAAGAAGACTGAAAAAAAAAACAATGAAAATAGAACCCCATTTCCGCCAGGTTGAAAAAAAAATGGCTTAAAATGTCAAATATTTGACTTAAAAAGGAGAAATTTAGAGATACAAAGTCTAAATGTTGAGACTAAAGTCAAAATTTAGGAATAAAAAGTTTAGGGTTAGGATAACCCAACCCTAACCCTAGCCCTAAACTCAACTTTTTAAGCAATTTTCCACTTTTTAATTACCGTATTTGGTTTTTTTTTCCCCTGGTGGAAATGGGCTTCCATAGATGGGAGATAATGTTACAATCTCACATGGGGGCAAAAAAATTTGTTTTCAACTATACCTGAACGTTCTAAACCAACAGATGAAAAAGCTGAGGCTGAATATTAAATTGTCAATGCTTTTTTTCACAAGCTGTGATTTTAATTTTAACTTCCTTGGTATTTGGGGCAGTTTTAGTAGTATTTGCTGCATTTGTGTTTTAGTCTTTTTAAATATTTTTTTTGCATATCCTCCGTACAAAACTTGGCGGTTATAATCTTTGCAACTTGAGTTTTGTTACTTAACATTTTAAAATGAAATTTCATTCATCTGAACTCTTCATATATTATAGACAGACCTGCCAGGCCATCTCTTCACCATCCACACGATCCACCTCCAGCGTCCCTCCATCATGCTCTAGCACCGGCAAGAGATACTGGGAGGGAGGACAATACTCCAGACCCATTGCTGAAAAATTACCAAACATTATTAAATTACCAATAAAGCCTAATTGTGCATGTGTGTGTATTGTTGATAAGACACGCGTGCAACAAATTAACAACTGTGTCAAAGGATAATAAGCCCAGCGTTTCTCAGCCTTTTTCCTGATTCCAGATTTTCATTTAAAATGCTGTAAATACCTGAGCAGAGGTAGCGCTGGACTTCCTCTGTGCCACCCATGCACACTGATACAGGTGGATAGCTCATGGCTTGTGAGTCCAGGATCAGGCTCTGTGATGTCACAGATATTGGAATTGGTAGAAGAAAGTATCCCAATAGTCACTGGTCCTAAAATTGTGTTCCATCTTTATACAAACTTTATATAAACTAAAATGACAAGTTCTTACTTCTAGAGTCCGAACACTGGAGAGTTCTTTGGGTAACTCCTTGATGCTGTTCTCACTGATGTCCAGTGTCCTTAAGCTGCTCATGAGGCCCAAAGATGAGGGTAGCAAGGTAAGACAGTTTCCTGTTCCATCAAAAGATGTTGGACAATTTTGTATTGTTTCATGTGGTTGATGCATTAAATTTTCAGTTGATCAATAAAACAGCAAAGTACAACAAACCTTTCACATTCAGTGTCTGTAGATACCGTAGGTCCCCTATCGAGTCTGGAAGGTGTTTTATAAGGTTCCTCTCTAAATTAAGAACCTTGGAGAGTAAAGTTTAATGTGAAATAAGTATGTGAAAAAAACATTGTTATAATGCTTTCTAAATGTTAAATTATTAATAAGAATATCGAAGTATTCTTTTTTTGCAACAGTAAAGAGAACGTGTTTGTAGATGATTGCTCAGAAGTCAGAAATCGTCCAAATTAACTAGTTCTCACTACAAACTTTGTGACAGTTTCTCTGAAGATTGGAAGGTATCGTCATATTATCATTATGTACTTTATTCCCCATTATTTGCTAATCACGAATCAGATTCCAGAATGTTCTTCTAGGAATTTCCAATGAAGAAACAATACCTGCAATGATGAAAGCTGCCCAATGTCTTCTGGAAGGAAGGAGAGCTTGTTTTCATGCAGATCTAACACCTTGATGATGGACATAGAGAAGTGACCATTGGACAGAAGCTCAACTTAAGCATGAAGCAGGAGAAAATCAATCAGTATCTCACTTTTAACGTTGCTAAGGAACCAATACAGCATCCTTTAGGTACAAGTGACCTCAGTTCATTTGAGTGAAGAATTAATACCTGCAAATGTATAGAAAATTGTCATGAAACATCTACTGTCAGTGAGCAAAAAGTTTGTGATTGAGAAAAAAATTCTCACTTTTTTCTGAAGTACTTTGCACATAGAGAAGGCACAGGACGGAACCTAGAAAGAATTAAACATAGTTTTAACTATTTAGATTATTGGGTTATATTATGTGTAAATTTAGCTTTTTTAAGTACCTCTGTAAGCTCACAGGAAGAAACGTCAAGAATATCATCTGCGCCTGCTTCTTTGGCCTGCAAAAACATTTTCTTTTTTATTTCAATGATCTGATGAGGTACTCTATATAGTATATTACAGCAGGGTGCTACTATAAAAGAGGCATTACTGGTCTCTTGAATAAATCAATAAACCTCACCAAACAAAGCTGATACTCAAAACGTTTCCTGGAATCGTCACTAGGTTTCTTCTTTTTGGAGAACAGAAACATCCTGAGGCCAATTTAAACCACCACAACATCAACAAAAGCCTCGGAGTGTAGGCGTGATGACTGTCGATAAACCCAGAAAAACATTACATTAAAATGATTGGCATTAACACCAAAGTACACCGTGTAGTATGACTTTATATCTGAAATAACTAAAGGTATTGATATAGACGAATCAATTGTTTTGACAAATATATGTAATATGTTACCGTATGCCACACGACGAGTAGATATGACAACGTAAACGCGAATTACTGTCAAAGCGGTGGATCTAATAAAACAAAACAAGGTTAACCCTTGAGTTGTTTACATTATTTTTGATTCTATGATTCAAAATATTATTCCTCCAGCACCACAGACAGGAACAAGTTCTCGGACGTTGTGAGTGACGTAAGACGCAGTAGCAGCATAGATATCTCGCGAAGTTATCGCGATACTTCTGGTGTATAAATCAGTGGTTCTAAACGTCATCAGTCTTTCCTTTTTCACTTTAGTGGTGAAGGTGCAACAGTCTTCGGTCGTCCCGAATCCGGGTTCATCCGACACCCTCACTTACTCTATTTGAAGTGAACGCAACTTCTATCGATACACCATGCCTCCCAAATTCGACCCCAACGAGATTAAAATCGGTATGTCTGGAGTACGGTGGATTTCGGTCAAACATGCCCAGGCATGTCTGGCCTCTCGTGGAGTTCTGATCAAGTATGCGGTCAAATGTTAATTTGCTGAATTAGTCACTTTACGATCACCAGCGGACAATCTTAACCTTTCATTGTTCTTTATGGGCCGTAACGTATATTTTCAGTATTTAAAATGGCAATCTATTCGTTTGGAATTCTAGCTTTAGCCGCCGTGTTGAATGGCGATGTTGAGAGCTTAACAATTTAGCATATTTTATTATGCTCTCTTCGAATGATTGTTTTTTTTAACTCGCACGTGTTTGAATTGTATGCTAGCTTAACAATATTAGATATTTTAAAATGCTTTCTTCGAAATTGTTTGCCTGTTTAACTCGCACGTGTTGAATTTTATGTTAGCTTAGCATTAATGCTAATAAGCTATGCGTCTTAAAGCTAGATGCATTAATAAAACGCATTTTCCGTTCATACGTTAGTTTGTCTAATAGGAATGCTTCAGTTAAATCAGGCCAATGTCAGAATTCTGTACTCTCAAATACTGATTCGAATTTGTACGTTTATTCTACATATTTTTTAATCTAATGTAGTGGCACGGTATTAAGATTAATATCGAGTGTTATTTTTTTAAATGTAAGATAGCCTTTTTACAATCAGGTCAACTGATAATAATTTCTAATCCTTACTTTTATGATTCCGGTGTTTCTAGGAGATTTAGCGTCCACCTATATTAGCGTGTTCTGCTGTTGTATCAAAAGTCTTTAGAAGTTTTTAGTGTTCATTAATTTTATTTTTTTTTTCATAAAATTCTTTAGGCTATCTTAAAATATTTTATTAGAGAATACTTGTTTTGATATAACGTTGCAGATAATAACTTGCATAGCTGTGAAATAACCAATGACGTTGTCTTGTCTAATCCGTTGTTTTTCGTAAAAATTAATTGCCATGTGCTATGTCACAGGCAATTGTTGTTAGATATTGTAAAATTAACGTTCTTTAAAAAAAAAACTTAATTCTGTTTATATTTCAGATATGATAAATGGTTTCTACACTCATCGAATAGATGTTTGCTTTGTCGCTCAAATAAAATACTTTTAGTGTCATCATTGTTGGAGAGGACTGAAGGCTAATGGTGAATGAAAAGGTCTTTAGCTAAATGTTTATATGTATATATATTTTTTTCCTTTCTCAGTATACATGAGATGTACTGGTGGAGAGGTTGGTGCAACTTCCTCGCTGGCCCCCAAAATCGGACCTTTGGGTCTTGTAAGTTACTGTGGTTTTTTTTTTTTTTTATAATGGTGTAGTTGTGGTTCCTCATTTTCAGACTGGGCATTTACTCTTTGAAGGCTGTTACATTTTTGAATTACTGACTAAAATTTAAAGCGATGCATCTCGGTGCATAATGTAAATGAAAAGTTTTAAAATTGTAAAACACAATTATAGGAATATTTGTTATCGCAAAGCTTTTTGTAATAAGGCTTGAGTTGCATAGTTTTGTTTTTAGTGTGGGTGGGAAGGGGGTTGTTAGTTTTAACATTATCCACTAAATTAGCCTCCCGCCACTGTACTAGACTTTATTGTGGCTTTGTACAATCCAGTGGAGGCTAATAGTGACCCAGCTCTAGGAAGCAGTGCTGCCCCAACTAATGGGCAACTCTGCGCCGAAAGGCCTGGAACAGAGCAGAGGATAATCAAATCTTTTTCATGGTGAAAACTAATAATTCATCTTTTGTTTCTCAGTCCCCTAAAAAGGTGGGTGATGACATTGCAAAGGCCACCGGTGACTGGAAGGGTCTGCGCATCACTGTGAAGCTTACCATCCAGAACAGACAGGCGGCGGTAAGCCCTGAATATTTCAGATTCTAGGTAGTCCAACCATGGATGTTTAATTTTTGGTCTGGTTCCAGATTGAGGTAGTACCGTCTGCCTCTGCCCTAATAATCAAGGCTCTGAAGGAACCTCCCCGTGACAGGAAGAAGGTCAAGAACAGTGAGTACCTTTTTACTTTGTTGAAATCCCCTCTTGGTAATTTTTTATATTTATTTTTATTTTTTTTAAACCACCGACCATGAGCCTCCCGCCACAGTGCGTGTCTGATACAGTGACTATACATTGTCCAGTGGAGGCTCATAGTGACCCAGCTCTAGGAAACAGGGATGCCTTGCTTAATGGGCATTTCTGTGCCGAAAGGACTGGAACAATTTCAGTTTAGCTGAACAAGAGATTACTACAATTATGTACCGGTACAAAAGGAGTTCTTTTCTGTACATGTATTACAACATTAGAGCATGAATGTTGTGTAAATCTTTGACTAATAGAACATAAACCAAAAAAAAAACCCTACTGAAATTGAGCGTGCAGACCGACAAACATTTAGCTGTTCTTTCATGTAGTCAGAATAGCATTTACACTAGTATTGCATAAGCTTAAATGTTTGGTAAATCTGTGTTTAGTTTTTCAGATGGGGGTGGGGGAATCTCCTTAAATGAACTTGCCCTAAAAGTAAAAAATGTAGGCTTTCTCTGTCCTTCCAGAAACTTCAAAAATTGTTCAAAGTGTAGTAAAATGTCTAGTTCAGAATGTTAATTTTTACTATTCAGTTTAAGTTGTGCTTAACTTTAAAAACCTACGTCCCACTCTGGTTTACCTTTTCCCCTGTTGATTTACTAGTTATAGTTTACTTTCATATCTGACCAATGTAAGCTTTTAGCTGAAACTTCTCATCCACAGGATTTTGTTTTTCTAAACAATTCCTTTATTTTTCTCTCTAGTTAAGCACTCTGGAAGTGTGTCATTTGATGAGATTGTCAACATCGCTCGTGTAATGAGGCCACGATCCATCGCTAGGGAACTTTCTGGTAAGCATCTAGAACTGTTCCGCTAGCCTTCTGCCACTGTGCTTGTCTAACAAAGTGACACTGTGCTGTCCAGAGAAGGCTTATAGTGACCCAGCTCTAGGAAGCAGGGCTGTTCACTTCAGTGACTCCCCCTGTGCCAAAAGGCCTGGAACATTAGCTCTAATTAAAGCCTATTGATGTAGATGTATTGAGTTGACTGTTTTTTTTGTTTGTTTTTTTCCGCGCATTGCAGGTACCATTAAAGAGATCCTTGGTACAGCTCAGTCTGTGGGCTGCACTATTGATGGTCGTCCTCCTCATGATGTCATTGATGACATCAACAGTGGTGCAGTTGAGTGCCCTGCTGTAAGTGTAGTTGCCTATTTTGGTTTTGATTGTAGTTTAACTATGATTTCTAACAAGCTGTTTTGTTTTTTTCAGGAGTAAAAGTGTGGAGAATAAAATAAACTTGTTTTGGGGAAAATTGTTTCATGTTTTCAGTCTGCACTGTCTTTGAAACTAACATTAGAAAAAAAGAATAAACTTTATTACAGATGTAAAATTATGTTAGGTCTTATAAGACCATGGCAATTATCAAATTACTATCAAAACTGCCAGTGAAAAGTAAACTGCTCAAGTGTTCATGGTCTGTGTAACGGCTAACATAAAATGGGTTATCATATCAATTTTTGTGGCGAAGTTGATGAAATACATTTCAAAATTGTTTCCTATGTTGCAATTTATACTTATAAATTGCTTATATTTCCAAATTTATTTATTTTACCGTGAATTAATACTAGTAGCCCTGCACGTTTGCATACAAATTAAGTATTATTTAACAAGCAACCCATTTCTACACCAACTGGTTAAATTTCAACATTTGGCATTAATCAAATGTTATACAGAATTAATTTTACCTACATTGGATTCATTATTTTAAAATCATAGTAAGGTGCTATAGAACTCATAACTGTACGGTTAGTATTTCACTGCCTACAAAAACTTCAACTGCATTAAATTATGTGGGTGTTTGTTGGCAGAAGGTTGTAGAGAAGCCTTCTTGAAACTTGAATTGTGAAAAGGAAAATTTTAAACCCTAAATATCTAGAAAAGCTCTGTTTATTATGGAACGCTGGTTAACTGTAGGAAAGATGCTTGTAATGTATTGCTATATATATATATACACACATACACATTTCTAATTCTACACATACTTTCTTATTCATTTATGTAACATTCCTACTTCCACACATTTTGTTTCTTTTTTTTGCTCTTCATGTACCAGTGTAACAACCTTAAGTTTAAACATTTATATTTTAACCTTTCCGCACACAAGTGAAAGTGGTCACAGCTGTCCATTGTCGATGAAACTAATCAAATCCTTTCAATTCTCCACATCTTCATCCTCTGCATCATTCTCTCCTTCCTGTTCCTCATCCATGTGCTCATCTTCCTCCTCATCTCGGCTCTTATCATTCTCATCTGTGCTGTTCTTCTTCTTGTCCTTGCGTTTTTGCTCAGATGCTTCCTTCTTGCCTTTCTGTCCTTTCTTATAAGCTGTAAAAACACAAAACATTAAAAATCGTTGACAGCAGAAACCGTGATTTCTCTGTAGTTTTAAACAAATGGTTAAAATAAATGAACATTATATGCATTAATTATTTGAGATGCAATTGTGGATTATTTTAACTCACTGGCATCATCTACTGAACATTTAATTTCCTCAAGCTTTTACCTTCGAGTGCTTCCCTTAAAGGTTGCAAGAAACGCTCAAACTCCATCTCCTCCATAGCAGACATCACATCTCCGGCACTAAGCGTCTTCCTTTTGGCTTTCATGGCAAATGTGTTTGCACTGGTGTCAATAGAACAGATAGAACACATGTGTTAGGATGCAATAGTTGAGTTTCTCTCGCGCAGCTAAAGAAAATCTGGCTTTTACCAGGATGTTGCGTAGAGAACGAAAACACTTGCTGCTTGAGAAATGGCTTTTCTAGCCTCCTTGGACACGTTCACTCCATCTGGTAACTAGAAGACATAAGTTAACTGTACATCATCATAATTCAACGTCCATATAGAGTTCAAACTTTCAGGTAAAGCGAAGAACCTTTGTTGACACTTAACTTACTGCTTCCTTTATAATCCTTGTGATGACAGCGTTGGGAAGATTGAGATCTTCGGGTCGCTCTGCCATAACGTTACCAAATTAAATGTGTTTATTTCCCTACTTTTGGTCTATGTCAACAAGACTCGCGAATATGCGTCTTCAATTCAAACAACCGCGAAAACGCGGTTAGCTTAGCAATTTAACTCGAGTAAAATTACGCTAGTTACGAAATTAACCGAGAAAGTGAGTCGAATAATGAACGTCGCTACTTGTAAAGAATCTAGTGTTGGTAAAACAAGCAAAACTAAACGTAAACAATATGTTTTTTCCACTATTGAGATCTCATAAACCCGCTACAACATCCAAATCCACGCGCTGACCTTTTACCTCTCATCGCTCAACTGCTTCAGCCAATGAGAGAACGCGTTGCCTGTGACGTGAATGAATGCCCTAGCCTCGATTTCGTTTTTTCGCGGTTTAAAAATTCTATTCGTATCTTTCAACAAATAGTGGTGGAGAAAAAAATGGAACCCAAAATATATTATTTGTTACAATAACCACTAAAGAGAAGTATTTAATAAACAAATAAATTGTATGCAATTTATTAAAGCTAAAACTTCCTTTTGACCCTTTGACCTGTACCTTTAATTGTTGCGTTTCAGAAACATACATCTCAGGGTAAAGAATTGCCTCTTACTTTGAATAAACTAAACATGCTTCACAATTTTTCATGCTTGCTCTTTTGATCACGTGAAAACATTTATAATGCGTTAATTGTAAAACAAGCTCTTTCTGAAGCTCTTTGGGACATAACAGCACTCAGTCCAGAGACCAGAGCAATGGTCCATTTTCTTTGGAATGCTTATTGTGATAATTTCATGCTCTCAAGAGAGGCAGTTTTCAATTTTGAATGCCCAGATCTCCCAATCTATTAGAGCATGTGTGCAGTGTTTTGTGTTGGCTTCATTGCTTGGGTGAGAATGAATGTTAAACATGATGCACTGTTTCACTGCTCTAGCAGCAAATAATGGAAAGTTGTCCTTCATTCAGAAGGTGGGATAGCGTCATATTTTCCTAATTTACCTTATCTGAGAGAAAAAAATACACAATCCATGTATCATGTTCTAGAATGTGGGAAAATCAACTGTGTGGTTATTTATGTAGGAAGAAGGGTGTGAAACATATGGCCAGATGGTCCAATCTAGCTTGTGAGATGACCTTATTATTATTATTACTATTATAATACTTTACTAAATAAAGGCTCCAGACGTATCTGCTGAATTCACAAACGTATTGTGTTTTTAACATCATTCGTAGTTTCAAAGAAGGTTTTAGAGCAGGGGTGTCAAACTCATTTTCACCGACGACCACACTAGCATAATGGCTGTCCTCAAAGGGCCAGATGTAACTTATAAATGTAAAACAATGTAATAGAATGTAATGTAAAATAAATGTAACTACTCCTTAATGTTAAATAACTCTTTATTTATAACTTATTCAAGTGACAATTCAGTTGCATAGAAACAATTGTATGCTTGTTGTTCTAATATAAATCCTTTTGATTTTTGTCAGCTTGTGAAAACCCACATAACTCCATTAATGAATAAAGAAAAATTGCATTTTTGTCATTTGTTTAACGGAAATAAAACCCTCACAGACTGAAGACATGGCATATCGATCATCATCTTTTATCATCAGGGTCAAGAAACAGATCACAGATAAACTATTAGCTCCGCCCATTTCACATCTTGAAATTTATTTTAGCGCGAGAAATCAGGGGTGTGGCATGAGAGATCACTCAAATGTGTGAGTCTTACGTTCAATGTGTGAGAAACGGCAGCTCTGCAGTTTCATTCGTGAGTATGGATGCGGAAACACCTTTGCGGCTAAAGGCATTGTGGGAAATGTAGTTTTTTTCATTTTCTTTTTTTTAGACACTCAAAACTTTTAAGCTCTCGCGGGCCACATCTATATATACATATACATATATATATAGCTAGAACCTGAATTTTAATGATTAACTTGCTACAAACATTTCTCACAATCTCAGTCGTTTTAGATAAGAGCGTCTGCTAAATTCATAAACGTAAACAAAATCTGTGCTAAATACTTTCCCAACATGTGTCACAATATAAAGTTTGCTGTTTCTATGAGACCATGCTATATGTCTTTATAGATGCACTATTACCTTAATGCACACACCTAATTTACTTTAGATTAACCGCAGCACAATGTTAACATTGCTCTTATTTTTCATTAAAAATCATTTTTGTTTCTATTTGTAAAAAATTAAAACACATGTTTCCAGCCAAATGGAAAAGTCCCCTGAACTAAAATACATTTAGAACATGTATTACTAACATTTTTTTTTATCTTCATGTGAGGTCCCTCTGGAACTGAATTAGCCTCGTTACAAAAAATGCAAGTGAAATTTTCCATAAGTGCTACGTAGAACCATAAAATGAAAATGCTGTTGCTATTTGTTTTAAACATCTGAACGCTTTCTTGTTTACCATGATATTCTGTGGGAGCTTCAGTTGTGGTTAGATGGCGAAGACTTTCCATGACTTCTCCTCCTTTCTCTTTGATGTTCATCAAATGTCATGAGTTTAGACTTATAAGCTTATAAACAAAATGACTTTGGTCTTTTTATAGAAATGGGTACATTTATCTAACTCATTTACGCATTTTCAGATGATGTCATATTCAGCATTGACCTCTGATGAGATCACATATGTGTTTTAAAAACCAAAACAATCCTATGCTTTACGTTATACTACAGTGTGGAAGAGAACAAACGTTTCCCTTGAGTTTAATCTTTTTTAGAAGAATTGAAGTTGTATTTGTGAGGGTGTTAGTGTATGATAGCAACAGCAGGTGTCACTACATTAACCTTTTTGCACATATAAAACAAAATGATTTTATTCTGTATAGACATAGTGCACAGTTGCAGGGAAACATAACTAACTGATCATCGGTTAATGTATGAATCTTTAAACTGCTTAAAAATTACTAAAGCAAGTATGACTCGGTTGCGCAAGGGGAGCCAGGTTTGATTCCTGACCTCAGATCATTTCTCTCTCTCTCTCCCAGTTCACTTCCTGTACATTCTTATTAATAAAGGCTAAAAAACCCAAATGAATCTTTTATTGAAGCATGATGATAATTAATTCTAGAGCAAAAACTTTATTCTTAGAGGCTCTCTGAAAATGAAAGTGCACTTTCTAATGACTGTAAGGTGACCATGAGTGTCTATGAAAGGCGTCAGCTAAATAAAATGGATTATTAGAAGTACTATCTGGATTCCAATAAACTCCCAATATGTACAGAATGAATACAGTGACTAACTTATAGAACACTCTAAATGTTTTTTTTTTTTTTTTTTGTGGAAATGCGCATTTTAGCGAAAAAAAAACAAAACAATGTTAATCCCATGTCTCAACCAGCTCTTATACGTCACAGTTCCTAAGGAAGAACAGGAAGTACAGAATTCCCCAGTTTTGTTCATTTTCGGTCAGGGTTAAACCAAGAAAAGCTTAACAGAAACAGGAAGGTCCATCCAGCATCCCATGACAGAAGATGTTCCCAGGAAAAGCCACAATGAAAAGCAGACATAAATATTGTCGTGACTGTTTGGACATTTGTCTGCTGTTTCTTGGAGATGGGCCGAGAAATGGTAAGAAGTCAACTCTAGGACAACGGGAAACTGCACTGGAACCGAACATTTAGGTTTTCTGTAATTAATTTGTTTATCGATTTGATTTTATGCATAAATATCGATTATTTAAGAAAATATGAATAAGTTCCCCCTATAAATTTTCATGATTTTCTCTCATAAACCATTGGTTGTCTGCATCAGAAATTTCAGTTAAATGTATCATATTGTAGAGGACAAACACAATGATATTTGAGAAGTGAAATAATAATAATAGTGAGTTAATATGACCCTAGTGGATTTAATTGATTTTAATACCTTTCGCACTACCTTAGTACCATAATACCATACTACCTACCATTAGAACTCAAAAATGGTTTGGTAACTTCAGTGACCCTTGACCTCATACACAGGTGAATAAAACCATGAGAAAGTATTTAAAGGAGGTCAATTGTAAGTTTTCCTCCTTGCATCTCCTCTAGAGAGTGGCAACACAGGAGCCGCAAAACAACTCTCAGATGATCTGAAAACAATGATTGTTGAACATTATGGTTTAGACTAGAGGAAGGATGGCCTCCTTAAAAAAGCTGCCTCATAAATTTAAGCTCTCAGTTAGAGCTTCAGCTGTGAGGATCATTGTAAGGAATTGGAAGACCAGAAGCACAGTTTTACCAAGCACACCAAGAAAAATCTCAGATAAGCGCAGGATGGTGAGAACAGTCACAATCAACCCACAGACTCGAATTTGTATCCACACTACCAATGATGTATAAAGGAAAATCATGAAAATTTACCAAATATTTTGCATGCTACTGTACATAGACCAATGTTTAATTCCAAGAAAGTACATTAAATAATCTCTTCTTTGAATCTTCAAAGGGAATCTTTAGCACACTTAGCCATGAGTAGCATTCGTCCACTCTAACAGTTGAAGTTAATCTGAATGAAGGATTGTGTTAAATAAACTCTAAATCTGCATGCTTGAAACTGTGATAACTCCCATTTCTATTTCCTGCACAACAATAACAAACATTACTCAGTCCTCTGTTAAAGAGAGTTTACATTTTTTCTGTTGGTATTTACATTGACCCAGATTTTCCACTGATAAAACTGTTATGCTGCCTGAGTTTCTCGCTGTCATAACAACATATTTGAGCTTCCAAGAGCAGAATCAAAACAGCCTTTAAGCCTCTTTCACCAGTTACCTCAGCTTCAATACTATTCGCTTTGGTGACTTTAAGCATAAAAGTTTCCAGATACTGATAGAGCATTCCCTGTGGGTATTTGAAATTTAAAAGATCTTGAATAATAAAAAAAAAGCGCTGCAAAATGACCAAAATGTCCTTCCCCCAAAAGTATTTTTTTTCCACGTTGAAATTTATATATATGTATATTTTATGTACGATACTAACCTTTCCCAATTTAAAAGACAGACATTTACCAGGGAATAGCCTTTGATGGTTTGTTTTGTATTCAGAAGAAGCAGGGCACAAATATGATGATAAAAGGATATATGGATTGAATATTATAATATCATGTGACCCTTTCTACTCCTGAACTTCTCAGTTTGGAGTCCAATTGTATGATTAGTAACAAAATGAGGAATGTTAATACAAATGAAAAATAGTGACGGTTTATGCCTCTAGTCACAGCTAAAGAGAAGAAAAGATTTTTATAACAGGCAACTTAGAGACAAATAATAATAATATATTTTATTTGGAGGCGTCTTTCTTGCCACTCAAGGTCACAGTGAAAAAGCAGTTTGTACAGTGACAACCTCAACAGTAACAACAGCAGTAAAAACATCAGTATTAAAACACCAGTTATGCAAAATAAAAACATTGCAAATAAATGTAAAATAAACCCTGTTCTTGTTGTTGTTGTGCTGTTTCTTTCCAAAATTTCAACAGGTGTCGGAGCTCTTCTGATTGATTTGGTAGGGATTTCTCACCTTGCATTAAGGTGGGTCTGAGTTTGAGGGTTTTCAAATTGATCCACTTCAAGCCAACAGCTGGAGCTTCAGTGCTATGCAAAAGCTTTCGGCAGGTTTGTGAAAAATGCTGTAAACAAAGAATGCTTTGAAATAATGATTGTTTATTTCTGAAAATGTGCAAAATGCAAAGTGAGCATGTGGCTCAGTTGGTAGAGCATTGCGTTGTGTTCTGTAGTAGATCAACAAGCCAAAACATATAACTAAAATCATTAATGACAACGTTCAGTGTAACAAACAACAAAAACTACTAGAAGTGAAGCCCCACAAAGCCCTTTTTTCAACACCATCGAGTGTGTGGGACGATATGAAGAGACAGAGTGATTTGAGAAAGCAAAAAAACATTTGGAACAGTTTCTTCAACAAATTTTGCTCCGTACTGTACCTTCAAAATCTATTGAGAGCCGCTGTATTCGAGAAGAGAGGAGGTGTATACCAGCTCAGGTCACAATGGTTTATTTTCTCCTTTTGTACTAGCATTTCCTCTTGATCATGAGCAGATCACGGAGTGGTTTTTCCACCGCAACACCTGAAGCTCAGCGAGGACTTAATCTTCAGAAGTACTTGTCTTCCAGCTCATATGTCCTGCACACCTGGAGATCTTGTCTTTGACAGTGCTCAGTTGTATTTTTGAGGGTCTGGCCCATGTGGGAGTCAAGGGGGGTGCTTCTGCACACTCTGTGCCTGTCAACACCGTGCCTGGAAAGATTGAAGTAACTCAAGCTGAATTAAGAACAGGTTCACGTGAGTGAAAAGAAGTGAGTGTGTGTGAATGAGGCTTATTGAAACACACCTGTGGAGAACAAGCAAAGCAGCAGCTTCACCTGTCTGAACCCGTGACCCACTGATGGCGTGAAGGATTACATTCAGGATACAGATGATTCAAACTGTGGGGTAATACAGGTAATTTAAAATGAAAGTAACTCTGCAAAGCAACTCTCAGATACAACACATTTATCTGTATTTAGTGGAACACTTAAGAATGATGACAATTGTACCATTGTCTATTCAGAACGGCATACACAATATTCTTTTTTGCTAATTATAACATTAAATTATGACAAAGACGACTCAGTAAATGTTGAATCACAAAATCACAATTTTTCAAAAGTGTTTCCTCTCCCAACACCAAGCCACCATGTATTTGAGGTAAATACACCAATTTAGACTAAAGCAACACTAATAAATATGGGTATGCCAATATATTGTGACAATATATCTCACAATACATAAACTTGGAGTAATTCGAACATATTGTCTAGGAGCTGAAGTGCTCCTTGCATTCATGGTGCTTCTAGTCACTTATGAAACTTCTTTACCTTGTCCTTTTGTTTTATCTAATATTTACTTTTAGACAATTATCTGAATACAAGCTCTCATTTAAAAGAGATGTCTTAATGCAAACATTAGTGCTGCCCCCTAGTGGATGGGTGATAAGAAATGCTCCAACACAAATCCAACTAGACCCAAGCCTTCTTAGCTTTGCGGTTGCAAATCTCCCCCCTCCCCCCCATGCTGGTTCATTAGTAAAGTGAACATGTGTTTGATACACATTGTGGATATATTCATGGATGATATGCATTGTATCGTGATCAGATCATCTCAATACACTCCTGCTGGGAAATGGGAACTACTTTGTGGGAAAATAGGAAAACAATTACACTGTTTATGGTGTTACAGCTTTTAATTGAATATTAAAAGAGTGAAATCTCAATTAAAATTGTAACAACCAGATAAAATAACTTAAATTAACTCCCCATAAAACATCACTCTTGGTGTCAAACTAAATCTCAACAGTCTTAATCTAATGCCAGTTAATAAATATTTGTGAATTTACTCTGTTCTTTGAAAATGTGATGTTCGTCCTGCACAAAATTTTCAGAACATCTAATCTCATATCAAAGAGGTTGGCTAATAATTCAGGTCATTCTGTGTGGTTTGGGGGATGTTTTCTTCTATCCTTCAAACCTTCAGGGGTGTTCTTGTAAGATTTAAGCAACCTAATAAATAATTACATTATTGTTTAACCAATATCATCTATATAACCTTTGTATGTAACCGAGAGGGAACCAACAGGGAACATCTTCCCAATTTCATATAAGGCCCTTTTAGCTACATCCTCTTTATGACCTTACAGTAATGTTTTAAGAATGCCCTTCATGTTGAGTACATTTGTCAAACTTGTCAAAGTTTTTAAATGTAATGAAGTCACCTTTGATTTCGTGAAGCCAATATAGGGCATCACAGGGTAGATCAGTCATACGGCAGTCCTTGCTCTAATGGCATGAAGACTATTCATATGGAGTACGGCATTAGAATCTTTCAATCTCTTAGTTTTTTGGTGCTGCTTTTTGGTAATGCATTTAATTGGATGTTTTGACATAATTACGCTAGGTGCATTTAAACTTGAAACATACATTGATGAATTACATCAGTCATAACTTCTTATTTTCTCCTTAAAAGCTTTAAAGAGTGAAAATGAAAAAATAATGCCTTGAGAAGGAATACTATTAGCGTGAACACTCAATGGGAACAGAGAGTCTATGTACAATACCCCAGGAAAAGAAAAGAACAAAAGAGTGGAACCAATTACCTACTACTGGTAATACTTACGATCTGCGTCACTCAGATCAGACCAGGGCAAGGTGAAATTTTACTTGAGAATACAAGCAAATATAAACATAACTTAACAAGAAATTAGCTGTGCTCTAGTCTGTTCTGGATGATGAGTATGCACGGATGAGGAGGATTCATACTTTTCAATTATATGATACTTATATTATATGACCTTATATTGTCAAGTTGTACTGTATGCGATATTTACTTGACAAGTTCTATGAATATCTCGGACTAATAAGCCTCTAGTCAATGGAATAAAACTTAGTATTCAGTCAGCTGTAACCCTTTCCCTTGAATCAGATCTGTTTAATCAATGTTTCTCACTAATCAGTGAAGTCTTCCAGGTTAAGAAAACTTCCTTTCTTGAAATCCTCTAGTTATTTTTGAGAAAGCAAGAAAATCACAGAAATTTCACAGTATTTAAAGTATCCATGCTCAATGCATCTTATTGTACATTGGCTCAAAAATGCTTGTCGAGCAATGTGACAGTATTGAAATGAAATGAAGCATTAGGAACAGACGTCATTGAAGGGATGTCTTTTTGCACAGCGCTGGCAGTGGAAAAAGCAGGGATGCTCTGTACACACCGGGCACAGAGGCAAACAAACAGAGGAGGCTCTGTGATGATGCATGAGCCTGTCAGAGGGGGAATACAGAACCGCCTGTGTAAGGTTAGATGCAGCCTAAAGAGCAACAGAGAGAGAGAGAGAGAGACAAGCACTCTGCAAACTGACCTTCACTCTCTGAGACCTGCAAGTGCAAATCGAAGGAATCTCCAAATATCCAGACAAGAATGTGCGTACATACAGAGCACACTCACAAACAAAAAGAGTTCCTGTTGAGTCTACTCTTGCTAGACCTAACATAGCTACCGTAACCCAAAACACAAAAATATTTCGAATCCACGGCTCTTTGATTTCCCCTTGTGAGATTTATGAGCTCTGAGCATTCTTAAGCAAATTGTCGAATCCTGTAAAGTGTCCCATGAATAACCCTGAGGCATGCCTGGTATCTGCTCACAGTGTTTATCACCATGCTGCTTATTTCAAGCCAGAATTTTCATCCCTTCAGTTTTTCTTTTTCTGACTCATAGGAGTGAAGACTCTGTTTGATTATGTTGGCCTGCAAATGGCATATTTCATCTGGCCTTGGAACAATATCATAGGAGAGGTGTTATGGATACAAGGTGAGTTTGTGTTGACAAACGGATGTATAGAGGAGAAAGATACATATTTGCACAGTTAATATTGGCACTTGCGGCCATTTTTTTCATCTTGTTTATGTGTAGGGACTGATTTCCAGGAACATCGTTTTTTAAGCTTAATGCTGCATTAAACAGAGAAGCAAAACAACATCAAACGTCCCAAGACACATTTGCTTCCTTTCACACACTCACTGCAGCTTTTAAAACAGTTGAAAGGGTGAAACTTAATCTTGCTTTTGTATTTAAGGACATCAAACTACTTTCCACTGAACGAACTGAGTTATAGAAATTAATTACTTTGAGATTTCCTCCTCGACTGTTCAAACAACAGCCACCACCAAACTTTGTAAAAGTATCCAAACTGGTCTGATTCGGGTTGCTATACCTTTTCAACTGGTGCCATTAAAGGAATTCTGGGAAATCGCTAAGAAAAATCCCCATACACTTAATAGGGGTTCAAACTTTGTTAAACTGTTACTCAAACAGAAGACCTCATAGAAACTCCAAACAGACCACACCTGTGAAAAATATCAGTCTGTGCAAGAATGGTTCTAGAGGGGTTAAATGTTTACCATTGATATATTATGGGCTTTAAAAATATTTTTGGAATGGCAACGAAACCATCTTTAATTTGATACAAAATTTGTTTTGATATTAATCACAAGAAAAATCCATGATGTCACTGACTGCTCCCTAGCAACCAAGCTTATCTCTAGCAACCATATTTTCTGAACTATTATCTAAGCTTTGGCAAATGATAAAGGGGGGATTTGTATATGGAACTTATAGTGACAAAGGGGACATATGACACTGACTTCTCTTTAGCAACCAAAAATAACTCTCACTTCTCTGTAGCAACCAAAAATTCTACCTTGACAACCAGTCTATTTTGCTTATAAATATTTTTAAACTCCACATTTACAAGCCAACATCAAAGTTTGAGCACAGTCTTTATCCATCTACTTATATATATTAGTTTGTTTTAAATAGTTTGTAAATCAGGAAAGCAATGTATAACTTGTGTATTCTTTCATTACTCTACCTTTATCAATACAAACAACTCTCATGGAGGTCAGCTACTCTAAAGACAGGGGTAAATCCTGAGTGGTCACCATTAGACATTGCCATTAAATCACCATTCAGACTCACATTCCTTCCTATGGACAGTTAGGGGTCACCAGTCAAATTCCCATATTAGTTTGGGAATTCCATCTAGCCATTGTAAATACACATTCACAGCAGGTTGGATAACAAGACCTGGATAACAGGTCTGTAAAATCTGTGTGGCACATCTAAGTGTTGTCTTTGTATTGGTTAGTTCCTCCTTTACTGCATTGTGCTTCTATTTTAAGATGAGACACATACACAATCTGATTTCCAACTATGCTGTTTTGACATGCTTCTGTTGCCCAGCAGTGACAAGCACGACAACCAGATCATCATCCGGTCTGTACTGGTGACAACATCAGGGTTGCCCCTATTTCCATACAAGGTTTCATGTTTGTCACAACAGTTGGGCTATAATTTACACATGACTTGGAATGGGTGAACCAACACTTAAAGTGCGATTAAAAGGGTTGTGAACTGAGAAAACTAAAATTCTGGATTTTGACAATGGAACGATAGTCACAGAGAAATTATAAATGTAAAAGTTATTTTAAATTTAAAAAGTAATTTATTTTACTTTTTGTCAAGTTTCAGACAGCGAATAGTTTAGCGCTTGCTATACACACAGCTCCATTTTCACTGCTAACATTATCAGTCAAACAAAGCCAGAACCACAACTAGCTACACTGGAGATGATATTTACAAGAAGATGCTCTGTTCCACATTACTAAATAACCATTCTACCTACATTCAGAATATTTGCTGGAAAAAGTGAGCAAGGAGCAAGCCAGTGTTTGGAAGAATTTTTCATCTCAATTTTACTGAAGATTTGCCTAGACACTGGACACTGGGTTTTTTTTTTTTCAAAATTTGGTGAGAAGCAGATCTCTACCCACAGGAGCAAACAGAAAAAAATCCTTTATGTAAGTCATTGCTGTGTATTTCTTTTTCTTTTATTAATGCGTAAGTCGTACCATTTTTACTCTATATTTATAAAATCTGACATCTGTGAACAGTAAAGAACAAATCCAGTTCACGAGCCGTTCAATAACCCATGATAGACAGACCATTTTCAGGGTTTCAATAGCTGGCTGGGGACAGTGAATGAGAGGGTCTTGGAGAGAGATTATACATCACTCTGTGCCATGGTTACACAAGGCTTTGCTTGTTCACTTACTTGGGATTTTACCGAGGCTGTAGCCTCACAAGAGCATTTGTGTAATGATGCCACTAATCTTTTCTTACAGTGTGTCTCCTAACTGTTCTCCACCTGTTGTGTGTCTCACTGAGCTTGTTGAAACTCACGCTGTATGACTCCAATATCTGTCATTGCAGACATTTGCTGCACATGCTGTGACTAATATATGCCAGCCTTGACCTCTGACTTTGGGATGTCATTGCAGCGCAGCATCAGGGGTATGTCATTCCAGCTGCCTTTCAGACACCTTCCTTAAAGAAAAGAATGAGAAGCACTGACCTCAAACAAAGGATTTTCACTCAGGTTCTATGAGAGATGCATACGTCACTGATCAAGTCAGCAGCTATGTGCCATGTGCGTGCGAAGTCTCGCTGAGAGTGAGTGCAGTCTGCAGAAGAGGTGAGAGTGTGTGTGAATGTGTCTGTCACCGGACTCTCTTCTGAGCAAAATCTGCAATCTTCTAGTTTCCAAACTGCCAGATAAAACAGACGCTAAACCTCTTTAATGTTTCTATATTATTATATGAATTTGGCTCTGAAATATTCACATAAAAACTCTACTTTGTATTGATTTCAGCACTTTTTGTAGCTTTATATAGCTCCACACTAACTAGAGTTATATAACTAGAGTAGTTTTGGACTAATCCCTTTCATTTGAACCTCACATAAATTCAGTCTCTTGCTCAGCCGTCAGCCTATGCAACATCAGCCTTCTTATCACAGTCCTCCACTGCTACTCTGATTCGTGCTTCAACTTTTGCTTTTCTCTCCTCAATGGTCTTCCATCTCAAACAAGCCATAAGCATCCAAAATTTTGCTGCCAGAACTATTACTAAATATCCTCAATTGAATCATATTACCCCTGTGCTTAAGCAGCTTCATTGGTTACCAGTTACTTAATGCATCCAATACAACATCCTTATAAGGCCCTCGACTACGTGGCTCCTCCATATTTAACTGACTTACTCACTGTCCGACAACCACCTCACACACTGCGATCCAGTGATTCTCTTCTGCTTGTTTGTACCGTAGACTGGAAAGAAATAGACAACGTGACGCCTCCTACTGCCATTGATGGTGCCAAGTCCACTTTATTCTGTGCAGCTGTCAATCATAGTTGTCAATCACATAGTCCCGCCTAGTTTTTTGGGGGGGAAATTGAGGCATCATGAACCACACAAAGATAAACTTTAACCAAAAAAATAAAATTAAAACGTTTAGGTTTGTTTAAATAATGTAATTTTGGAGGAAATCGTTTCCGGTTTGGCTTCACTTCCCTGGCTACACACAACCTCCTGTAAATGAATTGGGGTCTCATGCATTCGCTGCACATGCACTGTGGAATAAATCTCTAGCAGGAGTTTGCAATAGTCTTGAATTTCACACTTCTGCTATAATCTAAAAACTATCATTTTAAAGAAGCCTTACAGAGTTCGGTTGATTTTTTTGTCACATTGCATGACATTTTGTTATATTGTATGTTTTTTTAACCATTGTTAATGAAATATGAACCATAACCCATCACTGAAGATGCTGGACGCAAGGTTATAGAAGATTTAACTGAAAATGTAGCTTTATTTAGCTTTAAACAGTGAAGATGCCACAGCTAAAATACCATGAGAAAAAAAACTTAGTTTAAACAGCTTGTACATTCCTGGTTATGATGTAACTTCCTTTTTTATCTCAGAAATAAATTATAAAAAAAATTTCTACTAAAATATGACTGTGTTTATTGTTTCTGTAAGGTGTCCTTTGGTGTCCAGAAAGGAACCAAACAAATTAAATGTATTTTTATTAAATTTATTATTATTATTATTATTATTATTATTATTAATTATTATTATTATTATTATTATTATTATTATGTTGGCTTGCTTGCAAAGCCAACATATTGTTATTGTGTTTAAACTTATTATGTTGGCTTGCTTGCAAAGCCAACATATTGTTATCTCACTTAAACTTATTATGTTGGCTTGCTTACAAAGCCAACAT
>SRMA01024346.1:0-37613 GCA_007224835.1 Danionella cerebrum
GATTAGGATACATTTCAGGTACCCGTTCTGATTCTATATCTTCATTTATTTATTTATTTTATGTTAATTCTTTTCATATTCTTATATTTATTGTCTAATATGTATTACAATAGTCCTTTCAAGAAACTCAATAATATCATAGGGACTTAAAATAATAATAACTAAAAATATATGAATAATATAATATATTATACACAGTGCAATTTCTATGTCGTTTTCTCTTGGTCTGTTTTGTTATTTTAATGAGCCCCCAAACACACAGAGAAAAAAACACTGTCTTGTAGCTCACACACAGGGATCTCGTCTCAGCCTAGAGGCTCCAATTATCCACAACCTTCTAGTTCTTTGACAGATCAGTGCAAAATAGCAAAACACATGGCTCCCAATGTTGAGAGCACCACTGGCAAGTCAAGATGAGTAAAAATCAATATAAAAAAATCCTCTGCATAATAATGTAAATGATAAACAACTTGTTTACAGCTTTTACATTTGTTCAACCGGAAAAAATGAAAAGGATTTTTTTAAGAATTTCAACATTTCTTATTAAAACCGGTTTTGGTGGCCTTTCTGGATTAGTCTTCCATGGAACTCAAACAAAGGTTTTGAACTTTACCCTTTAAGGTTTGGTATCTGATCGTTGAGAGTCGATGTTGATGTTAGAAATCAGGAAAACAAACATGCCCCCCAACCAAAGGCGTTGCTTCACAATTTTGATAGGCACGCCTCACACATAGATTTATTTAGAGGAATCTGCCATTTTGGCCTCACACTTATCGCTTATCGCTGATTAGCTACCACGTATGTTACCATGGTCGGCCCAGGCCACAAATTTCCAAGCATTTCCAGAAATTGTATACTGCAGCTGCAAGATCTAAATGGAAAAAATGTGGCTATGGAAAAATTGTATACGTAATATATTCAAGAAGGAAGAGATAGGACTTATAAGGACCATGTTATGCAAGACCAACCATATTTTAGTGTCATTCCTTCAACAAAACATGCCTCAAGTTTTATTCAGAATGTTTCATTTTGTTTTTGTAATCCTATATTCCTTTTTGTGAGCTGAAAACAGTTTGATGTTCCTTGCAATGCATAGTTCTTACCTCCGTCCCACTGAACATTCAAATTAATCCTAGATTAATTCAAACATCTACAATATTTACATGAAATAGATCCAAATAGATCCAAACTCTTTTCATTAACTTTATCACACACAAACAGCACGAGAGCATGTTAGCATACAAAGGCACTGCGTGAAGCGTTTTGTTATTTCTACACGTTTATGTTGGATTCATTAGTTTGCAAAGTGATGAGAACTCTTTGATGCACTTTGGACTTTTTATATGTCCCTTTCAAGCCCAAGTGACACACAGAAAACTCTTAAATCTCATTTTAGTTCTCACAGAACTTCATACCGTTCTATTTGACTTGTGATTGGAAGCCATTATGCACTACACTACCCATGATTCCCGAACTACAAGTGGACTGAAGCATGGCTGTGGGACAAACAGGGTTAAATGGTGTGTTTTACGGAGCCAAAAATGATCCAAAGACGTCTTTTACGATTAATATTGCGTTAAGAAAGTTACTGTGCAGTGCTAGTATAGTTGGCTCTAATATTTATTATAACTGCTTTAAAAATGTAATAATGTGGCCCCTTTAATGGTTTGATTTGAAACATTGGTGCCACACCCTGATTACTCCTACTGAAACGCGTTTTAAAAACATCCAATATTGTATATATTCTATACCATATACAGTTCCTAGTAAGAAGGAATATATAAAGTTCAGTAGTCTAATGATTCATAAAAGGTACAAATCCAACTTCTAGGATCTTGAGCTTCTTGGGAGTCATGTCTTTGAGTCCTTCTTGCTCTCTTTCTATCAGCTTCTTGTCATTTGTGAATCTCTCTTGAGGAGATCTGTGCTTCATAGATCTACACTTTTCTTCTCTCACACACAAACAGTAGAGACCACAGTCAATATACCTCCATGCATAAAAGATTGCATATTAAATATTTACACGAGCTCTGTGTTTACATTGTTCTGTTGAATTATGGGATGGAATCAGTTGCTTGAAGCATAAAATGATGTTTAGCCCAAACTGTGTCTGAGATAATCATGTATTTATTGAAGTATAATTTAGTCCTAGGGCATATTTGCTTTAATTGACCAAAGCAATTGTGATTTTAAGTGTTTTTCCATCATCATTACAAACCTAACTTTTATTTTCAAATATTTATTGCATATTTTCATGTGGAAACAATAAAGAAATTACATTTGCCACAAACGTACCACTTGTGCGACGGCATAATTTTATTGTCACATATGAAAACTCTACCCCAGTCCTCTTTCAAACTGTTAGAATGACTACACCCTAAGAGGAACTGTCCAGTTTGGTCAGTAACTATTTACCCTCCCTGGTTCCATGTAACACAATAGTGTTGAATGGGTGTGAATAGGGAGCAGGTGTATTAAATTAGAAAGTCAGTTGTGAAAGCACACCAAGAGTACACATAAAATCATTTATTACGCTGGGAAGTAGGCAAAGGACTATTGGGAACAAATCTAGTGGTCAGATGAGACCAACTTCTTGGTTCAGGTAATGTAAAGTGTGTGCGCAGTGGAAACCCAATAAGTAAGATTGTCAAGCACGGTGGTAGGAGTATCATGGTCTGGGGCGGCATGAGTGCATGAGAGCAACATTTCATTGAGAGAATCATAAATGCCAACATGTTCCATACTTAAGCAGAGCATGAGATTGGGCAACAGGGCAAAATCTCAACATGAAATGACCACAGAAACACTTCCAAGACAACCACTTACCTTGCTAAAGAAGCTATGGGTAAAGGTGATGGACTAGCCATGCGTGTCCAGACCTTAGCCCAATTGAGCGTCTGTGGGGCATCCTAATACATGAACACCAAGATTTCCAACATCCATACGCCCCAGTCTGTCACCTTTGAGGAGTGGAAGAGGATTGAAGCTCTAGATATTTACATTCTCTACAATGGGGGGAATTCACTTTTGAATGGTTTAGGCACAGATGGCTGTGTGCTGAGTTGTTTTGATGGGTCAGCAAATTTATATCGTTGCCCATTTTACACTGTAGCTGAGTTTCAGCTCTATTGTGTTTTCATATTGAAAGATAAATTAAACCTTTACAAGAAACATGAGGGGTGTTTCCATAAAGGGGCTTAGCATAAAATACATTTCATGTTTAGATCATGTTCGATCTGTATTAATGTTGACTGTATGCACCTTGGGGTCTGAGAGAAATGTAATTTCAATTTTCTGTATGTCCAGTACATATTGCATAAATTGACAATAACCTACTTGACTTGACTTGAGAATAAATGCAATATTTTTCTTAATAATGTGTTCATATATTTCATCAATCATCTTTATTTTCTCTATTTTATTACATTTCTGTATTTGCAATGTTTCTCTTTTTGCACCTTTCAGTAATTGTTTCAAAATTTAAAAAAAAATTGATTGCTTTCTTTTGAATTATGAATTATACAAAGCATTTTGTTATGTCATAACTCTTCAGGGTCAAAAAACTTCAAATATCCCAATACTTCCCAACAGAAAGTGTTAGTGCAGAGAGGGAGAAAGAGTTTCATTGGTGTACCTCTTATCTGTACACTTCATTTTCTCTGGTTATTGCTGCCCTAATTTCCTTTAATCGCTTCCTATAATCATAGAAAAGCCTCTTGTCAGATTTTCAGAGGACGGTGATAAATTATAGCTGCTCTGGGCTCCCTTTCCTGAGCTCTGCAGGACATCCCATATACATGCCCCTTGCGTCTGCTATGCACGTTTTTTTCAGGTTAACTAGTTTCTCTTTTATACACATGTAAAAGTTGTGGATTGCTTTGATACTCATGTCTCCATTTTCTCTTAAAACTTTTTAAAGCAAGCCTTGCACAGCGGCACTCAGATACTGGGTGGCTTTCAGGCTGCCACCAGCAGTGACGCACACCTCTCTTTATTTTTAGAACGATGCATGTGTATAATACATGTTTCCATTGCCTCAGAACTGAACACAAATGCTAGGATTTGGACTCAAGGGCCAATTGAGAGTCCATCAAGAAACAGACAGCATCTTCTGTTCCATGGCAACAGGGTAAGCCTGTGACCTAAATACAAGACAGACCAGCCAAATCAAGAGATGTAGGACGGAAACTCAGCCATAAAAGATCAGCATTCATTTATGCCTAACACTGGGTCTAGAACAGCTGCTGTGAAACACGGGAAGTATTGGTAAAATATGAATGAAACAACTACAGCTTTTCTAAACTCATTTCCATGCTGCTGAGGAGTGTAAAAAGACGAAAAAAAATGTTTAAATGTATCTTGTGTGTTGTTTGTGACTTTAAACAAATATTAGAAAGATTTTGCCATCATCTGCCTATGGAAAATCATAAATATTAATTTATTTTATTATCCCACTTGTTATTTTGCTGAATCCTGGCCATATCTGTCTCTTTTCATTCTTCTCTGCGACTTCGAGTTATCTCATGTCCCTAATATTTTGTCCTCTTTTTCCCAGTTCCAAATTTTGTCCTTTCCCTTTATGCTTGTGTTCCTATTATGTTGGCCTCTTTCCTTCATGCCTTTCTTCTCTCTGTGTGTTCTGTCTCCTTTAACTCCTCATGCTCTTCGCCTGTTCCTCTTTCTCTCTGATTGCTCCTCTCCCTACTCTCTTACCTAACTATGTGTAATCACATTGCGACCATACCTGTGATCATATCTCCACATTCTTTCTTCTAGTTGGTTCATGTTCTTATTCTCTTTTGTGCTGATATCCTTGTGATATTTTGAAGCTTGGCTTGCTGAATGCTGATGTTATTTATGTTTCTCACACTTTTATGTTGGTTATTTGTATAATAAAGTGACCCTTTCAGTACTGCTATTGAGGTCACGTCGCTCCGACCCACACACGGGAGATTTCCCTGACATCTTCTGGGTCACAGGGTTCTGCTGCTGTCTATTCCCAGCACACTTTGGTGAAAGGTGGACCCTGGACAGGTCACCAATCCTAAGGAACCATCCACCAATTCATTTTCTTATTGGTGTTCACTTTTAAATATTTTAAATTAAGGTGTTGTGAATTGAATTATTTGTTGTTATTAATGTTTTATCAACGGCATGGTGGGTAGCACTGTGGCCTTCCAGTTAGAAGGTTGTCGGTTCGAGGCTCGCCGGTGACCTTCCTGGAAGGAGTTTGCATGTTCTCCCCATGCTTGCATTGGGTTTCCTACGGGTACTCCGGTTTCCCCCACAATCCCCAAAAACATACGGTTAGGTTAATGAATAATCTAAAATCCCCTTAGGTGTGAGTGAATGTTGCCCTGTGATGGACTGGCGACCTGTCCAGGGTGTACCCCCGCCTCTCGCCCAATGTGTGCTGGAGATAGGCCCGGCAGACCCCCGTGACCCCGAAAGGAAATAAGTGGGTTTGAAAATGAATGAATGAATGAATGAATGAAACAATGTTTTAACCAGTTCCCAACAGTTCTATTTAAATCTTTGAAAGTTAATCTTCAGCAAAAACAACAATGTGGACAATTTTCACCAGGCACTCCAGATTCATTTATTTTTACTCTGAATGTTTACTAACTTACATTAATGAATCATAAAACAATTGTCATCAAGATATTATAACATTTTTTTGCATTCATCATCATCGACATTATGCAGCAAGTTTTCAAAGTTTGCATCACTAAAAACACAAGTTTGATTTCATCAGAATATTGTGTTTGTTTCTTTGTGGAACAGTTTACCAGCTTGACAAATTGCAGACTTAAAATTTAAAAAATCTATTTTTGTGCAATCAGGAGGGCTTGTGTTTAATTGGGACTCTGTAGTTTTTTGTTTTTTTATATAAATTGTTAAGTGAAAACAACACAGTGTTTTATATTCACTGTGTCAATTTTGATTCAATTGTAATATCTGAATAAAGTTTTTTTTCATGTTAACCTTAATTTTATATGCTAGTCATATAAAATGAATGCTTGCTCAACGCAATTTGATAAATATTTTTGATCTTTTTATAGACTTCTTTTCTTTCATCGTACTAGGAGTGACAAAATGTGAAGTTGTTTTTCCTTGATAAAATTTCTTCCTCCAGCAGGTGGTGCTGCTGCTCGCATGACACAGCCGGAGGTGTGACGGGCAAACTCGCCTGAAAATCAGTTAATGCCTCGCGCGCAGCTGGAGCTCAAGTGAACGGACCGCTGCAGTCTGTGTCTGCGTGTGTGTGTGTGACAGAGTGATCTGCTGTTCTTCATGGGGATCATGTATGGAGATGGAGACCGGCTCGGACCCCCGCGAAGGGACTGCATGTGCTATCTGGGACCCCCGACCACCTTAGTGCCAAAGTAAGATGATTTAATCTCACCTGTGCTTTATGCAAATGACGCAGTTTTTTGAGATACTGATTTACCCAGCGTCACTTTCGAGTCGTGACGGTTGCACTGGTGTTTCTGTGAGTGCAAATCTCAACACCCATTTAAAAAAAAAATTTTAAAGCACTTGAGGATAAAATTGTTCTAAACTCGTTTTCTGCAATCGGTTATTAATGCTTTTTTTGTGCTGATGCTAAACATTATTTGTTGTTTTTTCGCCGTTTACGTTCCATCTCATAGAAATGGAACAATAGTGTTGTACAATTGTTTGTGTCTTCTTGTATACACAGATTCTTAAGTGCACAAATAATTAATTAATTTATTCATTCACGATCCAATCCGCGTATTCCCTATCGGGGGTCTGCTGGTGCCTATCTCCAGCTCACATCAGCCACATGATACAGAAAAAAATCTATTAAAATATTTAAAACAAGTGTGGGTGGTTTTTCAAAAAGCTTTAGAAAACAGAGATTGACCAACTACCAAAACAAACTTGTAGCCAATCAGCATCATGTATATTTATCATGTGAAAGGTGAGTATGTAAGAGAATATAGTGTTTGCACTGACAATAGCACCTAATTGGCATATTTGCCTTTTAAAAAAGGGAGTGTTTGGAGGAACACCTGCTGTAGACCCTACTGAGACAATAGTACGTTCGTAGTCTGTGGACTGTCAGATGAAGCGAGTTCAAGTAAAGATTGAACTATTATTTCTCATGTTATGCAGTAGGTTCTGCATTATATTACTTGTTTTTTTTTACTTGACATTTAACAATTACACTTTTGAACACTTTTTATCTTCCTTTAGATCATTTCCACTATGAACTAACTGTGTTCTTTCAAACTCTAACCAGTATCAAAACCGGACCACAACAATTATCGTGTGCACATGAATTAATAAATCTTGTATTATCCTCTTGTTTTACTGGATGTTTACTGAAGTAAAATAAAAATACATAAAAATGGTGGTTTTCATGCATGTTTTTTTTTTTTTCAAGCAAAAACTCATCTCTACAAGGCACCTGATGCATGCAATAAAATGGTGTGCAGAAAAAGGGAAGTAGGTGCTGCTGCATAAGATGTCATTTGTTGCTGGACAACTGTACAATAATGAGTGTCTGCAGGCAAAGTGAAGCATTGGGGCAATGTTTGGGGCTGCATTTCTGCATTTCTTGCAAAACGGCAGATACTTATTCATCAATGCAATGCCATCAGGGAGGCGTTTGATTGACCCTACATTTATTCAGCAGCAGAAAAATGGCCCAAACATACAGCCATAGATTATTTTTGTTGTGATACAGCCTCAAACTATTGCACATGCAGTACTTTTTTTTCTCAATTTCCTTAGTGTTCATATGTATGTAAGATTTATAAATGTATCACTGTATCCCTCCAAAGCTTTCTGTAGCAGTAAAACCATGGGGAGTAGTGCTCAGTCATGTCTGGTTATCATCTCTATGCCTGCTACATCCATGCACATCCACACCCTCCTCATGAGCCAAGACCAGGCTGCTTGCTCCCAAGCGTTTAACACAGAGGGTTTGTGTTTATGATCACTCTCATTAAGGACAATGTGAATGTAACAAGAGGTGTTGCTTGTGTGCCACTCTCTCTTTGGCAACCTCAGTTTCCTGCGCTCAAAGCCAAGTCTTTTCCTTGTTTGCATTTTTGTGTTTTCCAGCGGAATGCGTAAATCCCCCGAGGTGAGTCCCAGAAGGCTGTCTGACATCAGCCCGCAACTTCGTCAGCTTAAGTACCTGGTGGTGGATGAATCCATTAAAGAGGACCTGAAGTCTTCTCGGTCAGTCGAGGATATCAACAGCGCGTCTATCGAAGAGAGGATCTTGCGGATCACAGGCTACTATGGCTACCAGCCGTGGAATGCTGTTTATAAGAGTAAGAGATTCCTTCATAAGGGTTTTATTCGTTGCACAGCTGGTAACACCATGGGGAGTCTTCTTGTTTTGAGCTTTTTTAGGAGATTAAATGAGTTTAATCATTTTTCTGATCCTAAAAATCGTTTTGACTTCAGGCATATTTTATTTAAAGACTTCTATTGATCTCGAAGTAGGAATTAAAGGTGATTAAAGATTAGTCTACCCTATTTATTGTCTATAATGTAGAAATTAAGAATATTTAACGTTTGTCTTTTCATTTGGATTGACAGCAAAGGATGAGAACCAGTACTTTAAGTGATAAAAATGGTTAAACGTGTGACACATTTGTGGTATTTTACAATGCTTGAATCTCAAAATAACACGTTTGACTGACAATTGCAAGGTGGGTGTTTCTGCTTTAGCGAAAGAGAAGAGCTTCTCATCTCAATGCCGTTTATTTTCCTCTGTGTTTATAAAGAAGCCGTGTTGGGGTTTTGAGATTCATTGAATGCTCTGAAACAGCTCAGTAAAGCCTTTATCATGCCCTTTGTTTGTTTCACTCCTAACAAACCATTTTCTCGATTTAGTTTCTGCAAATGCATTTATTTTTATTTGGGGTTGGGGACACAGCAGGGCTATTGCCTAAACTGTTGCATAGATACAATGTTATCCTCAGCACCAAGCCCTCGACAGCTCTAGAAGCTCTCTGATGTGCATTTACTGTTAGTCACTTTGGAGAAACTGCATAATGCATGATCACTTTTATAGAGTAGTGCTGCTTTTATTGCTGAATGACACACTTTAATGAAGACTCTTTGTCTTCAATGACCTTCAGCTGACTATTTTGGGGCCAGACAGCTCTGAAATAACACTATGTTGACAAAAGATGCATATTAGCTTAAGTATAATCAAATTCATCCCTCAGATTTAATATAACGTTATTGTAATATTCAGTGTTGGACAATTTACCTCAGAAATGTAATTAAATCAGAATCAGAAAGAGCTTTATTGCCAAGTAGGTTTGCACTTACAAGGAATTAGTTTTGGTGACAGACCGAGGCAGCCATTATGGATTACTCCCTTTAAAAGTAATCCAGTTAGTCTTTTGATTAACCCCTCACAAAAAACTTAATAATAATAGCTATTTAGCTCTTTCATCATAATTTCTCCCTGTCTCTATGTCTCTCTCTGTGTCTCTCTGCCTCGCTCGAATTGGTGTTTCCTTTAGCATAATTACATCTGATAAAACAGCGCTTGCACACTGTAACATATTTGTTTACCGTTCTTCTCCCATCTTCGTTGTATTCGACAACAAAATGTCCCTAAACAACAGGTTTTGAAACTGACGGTGGCTCCTCATAGCGATGACTGAGACAATGAAACATGAGAAGTCCTACTCAAACTTTAGCGCTCACTCATTGGATACTAACAGAATGAGGAGTTTTTTGATTGGACATTTGCACCAGAAATGCACTCTCCCACCCCCATGTGCGACTGAAAGCCAAGCACCTACTCAAGGATGACACTGACTGTTTTATAATTTAATTAAAAATATGTGCTTTCTCTCTGTAACTCTGTTTCGAAATTTATAACGCGTTTAATTACTACGTTTCTAAAAAGTTATCTAATTACAATAACTAATAACTAAGTAATGTGGTACTGCCCAACACTGGTCGTGTCATGCTGCCTATCTTTTACAGCCAAAACAGATTCAACCTATCTGGAAAGACCTATTATGGTGAATTTTGACAATTCTTCCTCAACTCATTTTTGATTGCAGACTCTGATGTTGGACAGTCTTCACTGTAACTGATCCCAAAATATTTCTATTGGGTTATTAATGTCTTCCTGCACCTTGATTTGTTCACATTTGTCGCAGTTGTGGCCTAGTGGAGTAGTGGCAGTCATGGCCTAGTTGATAAGATGATTGACTGGAGATCAAAAGGTCCCCGGTTTGATCCCCAGCTTCACTGGGAGTTGAAAGTGGGATGAGTGTTGAAACTGTCACCCTCGTGTGACAACCACTACTGTGGTGACCTTGAGCAAGTCACCAGTTATCACAGCTCCCCGGGTGCCGCAGGCATGGCTGCCCCACTGCTCCTGGTGTGTGTTCACAGTGTGTTTATTCACTGCTGTGTGTGTGTGCACTTGGATGGGTTAAATGCAGAGCACAAATTCCTTGTATGGGTCACTCCATACTTGGTCCTAACCTCACTTTCACTACTACGCAGTCATGTTGGTACAAGACAGAGCCAACCCCAAACCAGCAACGTTGGTCATGGAATTGAAGCAAAAATCTTTTTGTTTCTGAAACATCCTTCATTTGTGGATGCAACTGCTTGACCCTGGAATTCATTCAATGCTGCTCCAAACTACATCACTGGTGTAGAGGTTTTTGAGCCACTTAGCAAAAGGTCTGCTGTTATTGACAAATCTGGCAACCTCATGAGGGGTGTCTAACAGTTCTGTTCACTTCTTCTGGACTTACACAGGTGGTGTCCTATTACAGTAAATCACTGAGCTCCTTATTGTGGCTCATTCTTTCACAAATGCAGTCATCCTTGATTGGTCACACTCCTGTGGTCACAGAAGTCCTTGGACCATCTAAATGACCATCCAAGTGACTACTTTGGCCACTACTTTTTGACCACAGGTGGCTGTTAACAAGCTTCTTTTTGTTACTTCTTCGGATGGGTACAATTACATAAGAAATCGACTACTTTATAAGGTACTTCGAGACTCTTTAATAAAGACATTGTGACTTTGGTGATGTTTGGTGGATTTAGACAAAAATGAAACATAAAAATGGCTTTATAATGTCTTTAATGGAAAATTTTAAAATACATTTTGCAAAAACAAATACATCATCAAGATTTCACTCACAGAAAGCAGCATAGTGAGTCGAGGGAAAGGAGAGCCGTCCGAGAAAGGGGTCCAGAGATCAGGACCCTTGAGCCTTCTTTAAAGTAGTGATGGAGAGGGGGCGAGATAGTGAGACTCAGGATTAACTGAGCTTGTATACAGAGGTGATAAAGGAAAGGGGTGGCATCTACTATGATTAATTGGCTAGTTCTGATAAGCTCCTCCCGAGCTTTGTTATATGAACACCATTCGGTGCACCTCTAACTGAACTGATTTTAAACCACACAGTTTGTTTGGGATTTTTTGCTCTGAGGTTTTCAATCTCTGTCAGCCTGTGATAAATGCTTTCGGAAGTTGCAGAAACTAGTGTGTTGTGTTTAAGTCCTCTCTGCAGTGTGCAGCACTTACACCTCAGCAGTTCCTGTAAATACGTTCTGCTTGCTCTGATACTTCTTGTTGTCAGGTCTGGAAATTGTTTTTAAATGGCCTGTGGGGTTTATGTGGTTTATTTTTGGGAGACAGCTTCTTTTCAGTGGTTGTTTCAAGAACTCTGAGGAGGATTAAAGTGGAGTTGAACATCTACTTTTAAAATAAATTGAAATAAATGAAAATCAATAAAAGTATGAAGCAACTCTTTCTACCAAATTTTACTACATTCCATTGTTTCACATGAATTTTGCAATTATTATTTAACTGAATTATTATCTTTTAGCAGATGCTTTTATTCTAAGATAAAAGAAAAAAAGCACAACAAGCAATTTGCTACAAAAGGTCAGTTAATCATAACAAGTGCTTATCGAAGATGTCCTAGCTATTTCCAGAATCAGTGAAGTGCTTTTTACAATTAAGCGATTTTTTTTCATCATGTACTCAGTGTGATTTTTACTAGCATCAATCAACTCCACTCTTTCAGATATGAATTGGATTTGAATTTAAAATGTACTAAATACTTACATGGAACAAGTAGTTTAGTTTTTGTGTGTCTGTTTTTTAACATGGATTTCTATGGTGGTCCATTAGTGCACGAAACAACACTAGTCAATGTCATGTGCCCAACACTATCAAAAACTCAAATAAATATTGTTTTGTATTTTTAATTTGTAGTAAAGCGTTTTGGATTTGCAGAAGCATTTTTGATTTGCAGTCACGTTGTGAATGGGCTACAGTTGCCCACAGAGGCCCACTACTGCACAACACGAGTGCAAATCAAAGGAAATAAGAAGCGCTAGTGAGGTCACTAGGCTTTGGGTTGCTCATACACATGCCAGAGAAGAAGCATATTGTCATAGGCTTGTTGGACTAAAATTTAAACTATGAAAGAATCGTTCAACCATTTTAAGTAAAAATACGTGTTGTTAAACTCAAAGCTGCATTTGTCCAGTTACAGTTTCCATTTTAGTTTAATGTTTAACTATCCATGCATTGTAGATTTTTTTTATTGCATAGGTACGGTGGCCCATTTGTGCACAACACAAATCAACTTTGTGCAAATCAATGCTATTGCAAATAAAAAAAAAACTGCTATTGCAAAATAATAAAAACAGCAAATCAAAAGCACAAAGAAAACAACAAATATTTTAATTTGTGATTTTGATTTGTAATAGCACTTGTTGATTTTCAAAAGCGTTGTGCCCGCAAAGTTGATTTATGTTGTGTTGCGCACTAATGGGCCGCCGTACATGGGTAGTATCCATGTAATTAGTTTCTGAGTACAATTATGACAAATGTCTTCATCTTGTGCTCATTCTGAAGAAGAATCTTCAACACATTTGTTTGCCAGTTGCCAAATTTCAAGGCTTTTTAGTTGAAAGTGTTAGATTCAATTCCTATTTATACAAGATTGTTGAAATGCCTGATTTGATTATACTTTTATTAGACCTTGATTCAGATGATAAGAATTTGAAGCACCCATGTACAAGCTCAAAACCTGGGTAAGCCCTACAGCCCTCTATTTCTGTTGTGTTTTTGATTTGCATTCATGCTGTAGCATCAGTGGACGAACCCAACTGCAAACATAAAAAAATAAAAAACAATAAAAATATTTTTATCTTTTTGATCACAATGCAAATTTGACTGAAAATATAATGTTATTAAGACGCGTATTATATTCTTAAGGAGGACATGACTACTATGCCATCATTTCAAAAGCTATTCATAGGTCACTATGAGTAAAGTATACATGAAAGTGTGATGTGTATGAACTAGACCAACTTGACCAACATCTCCCACATTGATCACACTCACCCTTCAATTGGAATGGATTTGATTGGCTGAGAACAAAATTGCACAGCAGAAACACTTCAGGACGGAAGGTCCATCCGAGGACAGTATAGCCATGAAAGATACTCCATAGTATCTGCAGCTCTAAACACTTTTTTGTCAACATACCTCTTTGGTGGATTGGGTACTATTGAGAAAGTTTTGTGTTTTGAAAAGATGCTAAACATAAATAATGTATTACTGGGGCAGGTGCTACTGCTGCTTCTCCGTTACAAGGTCTCTGGATTGAGGCCAGCTATGGTTTTGCTAAGTGGAGTATGTCCTTCTCATGCTCGTTTGATTTTCTTCCGGTTATTCTGGTTTCCTCACACAGTCCAGAGCCATGAGGGTGAAATGAATGTGCCATCAGAAATTAATGTGTGTGTGAATGATTTGAGAATGCGGCTCTGTGATTGACAGGTCACCTGTCAAGGGCTTACCTTGCCTTTCAGCTCATGTGAGCTGGCTTTTCAAAACACTCAAAGTACTTCATGTTTGAGTGGGAATCTCCTCAATCTGCACCACAAAGCATCCTCCATCTGAAAGACTTGATGGCTTTAATATGGAAATCAGTCAGTATTATGCAAATGTCACAAAATATAGAATGAACATGACGCAGTCAATTGTGGTTGGGTCGATGGACGTTGCCCTGTCCCTCCCCTGCCGAAGCAGCAACCCGCTCGCATTGTTGTTATTTCTGTTCAGGGAAGTTATTTGAGTTTCTATTCGGGTATGAGCTGATTAAAAGAATGCTGCTTGTGTATGATGTTGCAGGAATGTGTTTTTTGGAAGTTTGTATGTAAACTGCTGTTTTGGGATTTTCATGAATCATGGGTAATGTAGTGTGGAATGGCCACCAGTCGCAAGTCGAACAAAAAAGGATGATGTTGTTCAAATAAGAATTAAGAGTTTTCTGTGTGCCACCCGGCTTGGAAAGGGGCATAAATAAAGTCCAAAGTGCATCGAAGAGTTCTGTGTAAGTCTCAAACCTTCCCAAGCTAATGAAACGCCCATAAATGTGTTGACGTAACAACACACTTTATGCAGTTCTGTGCCTGTGTATACTAACAAGCTGTTTGAGTGAGATAAAGTTAATAAACACATTTTTCATGGAAATATTGAAGGGGTTTGAAATCGGAAATGTTTTTTTTTAAGGGTGTTTTGCTGACATTATGAACCAATTTCATCTATTTTATGGACTTCTGGGTTGGTTAGCCTAACTGGGTTGTTGCTGCGTCACCATTTGCAATGCTAGAGAGCAATGCTCTCTGTAACGTTGGATCTGTTAACAAATCTAAGTTATTGATTGGGGCGATGCCCAAGTCCATCACAATGTTTTACACTGGATATCATTGATGCCCAATTTGCTTGACATTGTCAATTAGTCAATGCCATTTTAAAAGCCAGAAAAGCTCTCCTAATTGCTTTATGAAAAAAATTTAACCCTGCCTTAATTGTTAAAATTACAATGCAATCCACATTATTGATGCCAGGGTAAAAAGAAACAAAAAATGTTTATGTTGTAGTTCGTAAACAGACTATAACATGACAAAACAGTGAAAAACAAAACACAACAAAAAAAAGCGATAGATATAAAGCAAGCTTTAAAAATAGCAATCTTTTACACCAGCAGCACAAATAAGTTTCAAAGAGGCTCAGTGGTCTGTGCCTAAGCCACTGGACCGTCAAGTCAGCAGAAATGAACAAAGTGTGTTTAAGTGCAATTTCAGAGAGAAAAAGAGGCCCATGAGAATCATTACTTTACAGAAAAAAGATTGTTTAACTCCTGCTGAGTCCATTGTAAACCCCTGTGTGAGACTAACAACAACATCCAGTTAACTTTGGTTCACTTTTGTTCACTAATTGATGAATATAATCTATCTCTAATAAGACATCAATTGAGAACAAGCAAGCTAAAATCAAAGGTAATTAAAATTGATACAAATATATTAATACACACAAACATTTATATGTTTATTTGAACTTATTCTCTTTTAGTAATCAATGGTTGTAGCATGAAGGCAGATGGAGTTATACATTTTAAAGTAAACAATGCTTACTGGGAGTAAAATATTATATTTATAATGTTTTGAAAATGTGCTATTGTACAAATAAATGAAATAATTGTAATAATGCCTGCATTCTCTCAAAATTTTGGGCCAGTCCCTGTCAAGGCCCTTGTAATTTTGTCACGCGATGTAATCGCCACTATTTTTTGTCACCAACCTCATTCGTATGATTCAGTAGGTGCCTACTCCACCTAATAGACCTAATCCAATTCTAACGTACATAGCATGACCACCACTGAAACACTTACTTCTTTGTGATTTGGTGTTGTGGATGGTTTTTGTGCTACCAAACAATTTTTAATATTTTGATGCACTTTTTAGTACAAAACTTGCATTTTTTAAACCGACTGCACTCACCTGAGCTGCCAGTGTGAAGCAGGTACCTACAGGCTCATTTGAATGGTTTGATAACAAACTTATCATCCCATTAAGAATTTCTGAAACTTGACTGAGAACGATTAATCCTCTTTATGGACCCTTGGGGACTCTGGGCACAACAGTCACCAGTTTCAAAGTCTCTAAATTCCCTTCCATTTTCTACAGTAAGTACTCTGTTAAAGGATAAAACAACTTTTTACCTTCATGTTGTATATATTCGTCATTCCAAAGATTATATAAGAAGAGCATAATGAATTATTTGCGACATGCATCTACCACTTTGCATAATTCTTCATCCAGGATTCTGTGAGACTTTCTTAGCAAACATCCACTGTACCAAAGACGTCCAAAATATGTCGTTTTAACTGTTTCTAATGTTATAAGCAAGAACTAGATGTTAGAAGGACGGTGAATGTTGTTACCACATTCTGGCGGCACATATTCTATTAATTTAAGCACAACTAGCAAAGTGTTCTGTTTGATTACTGTCATCAGCTGCTGATTTGTTCATAGAGTGGCATTAGCCTGTAGCTAAATTAAAGCCCTAATATAATCAGCCTTCCTTTGTGATGCCCTTGAGCATTTCCAGAGAAAAACAGCCTCACAATTACAGTTCAATGAGTCACTTTAGATAAAAAGCATCCACTAAACGCTTCACCGGTAAGCTGATGAACAACTAAGGGAAACCAAATTACAAACGTATTGATATGCTAACAGTAGCTACTAATATCATGCAGAGCGTTTGACTCTCAGTACACTTTCAGTTGATTGGAAGCGACTATGAGGGATTTAGACGTTGCATTTGACTGAAATTTGTAAGGGATCCTGCTCCTCATTTAAAGATTTGATCAATCAAGATCATTGTAATGAATGCAAATGCAAATATAGACTTCTGGAGTTTTGAATGGGGCTCTTAGACACAGCTAATGTGTTTATTCATAGCATTTTGGCTAAACACAACGGTTTTGTAATTGAAAAATCTCAGGAATAGATTAATTTAACTTAATACTAAATTGATTTTCTGCATTTCCATCTTCTCATTTAATTTGAAATGGTTTAAAGTGAAACATTAGAAACTTGCTTTGAATGAAATTGGACTGAGGTCTTTAATTATTTAGAGAGACCTAAAGGGAATAGACTGGGAAAGACTGCATTACTTCATGTATGTCATCATCTCAGGGCAGAGTCTGTCTGAAATCTTTTATCAATGCTTTAATCAGACACTGATATAAATTTATAACACCAAAAATTCTGTCTAGCATCAGAAAGCTTTAAAAAACATTTCAATAAATCACAGTTTGATTTTCAGCTTCCAATTAGTTTTTAATTATCATACATAGCCACAGTTCCAAAAGCTCAGGTGTCTGTCACTTTCATGACAAACTAGTGTATGTTAAAGTGATAAAAGCCAGGGACTGTTAACCAACATTTAATTTTGTATTGCTAGAGGGAAGCTAAGAGCAGTTTAAAATGTTCAAAGTAAGAGTCTTTTCCTAAATTGATACAGGGATCTGATTTATTCTCTAGTGCATGTGATTGTGCTCTCTATTGATTCGCTCTGAACAAGGTCATATGGATTGCCAGTGCTTTTCTTCATGTCTCTCTCACTAAACAGCATTGCATTTAAAAAAACAGAAGGTCAGATGGATGCATGTTATACAAAGGATGGATGGAGAGATGAATGGATGTATGATATACAAATTATAGATGGATCGTGATTGATGTATGGATGTTTTACAAATGATGGATGTATGATAGATGGATGAAAAGACAGATAGATGGATCTATGATTTACAAATGATGGATGGGCGGAGAGACAGTTAGATGGGGGAATGGATGGACTAAGTTGGATGGATGAATAGATGGATGTTATCATACAAAAGACAGATTGATGGATGCATGATGTATAAATGATGGATGAGCGGTGTGACGGATGGATGGATGGATGATTTACAAATGACGGATTAATGGAAAGATCGATAGATGGATATATGATATGGAAATGATGGATGGATGGGTGGATGATTTAGAAATGATGGATGGACGGAGAGACGGATGGATAGATGATTTAGAAATGATGGATGGATGGAGAGATGGATGGATAAATGATATAGAAATTATGGATGGAAAAACAAATAGATTTATGTATGATTTACAAATGATGGATGGAGGAGGGAGCGATGGATGTATCCATCAATCAATATACAAATGATTATTGGATGTACAAAGATGGATGGATGTGTTGAGGGTGGAATGATACATAGTTGATGGAAGGATGGATGGATGATAGACAAGGGATGGATTTATAGAGAGATAGATACACATGAATGAAGGGATGCGTGATGGATGGATGGCTGTACAGAAAACATATAGAGGTATGGACTGACATTTTTGAATAAGAGCAAAAGCTTTATTTGGACAGACAGACAGACAGACAGCAACATCATCTTTTTATATCTCTCTGTTCCCTCTGAGTACAGTATGGTGTAGGGGGTGGGTAAATTCTCCTGCTGTGCTCGTGTCTGTCTGATGGTTCCCAGCTCAGAATGACAGTCAGTCCAGAAAGGTCACTACAGAGCTGTAGAAAAGCCAAAGCAATGGAAGGGACTTCAGGATAAATCAGCGGGAGAGATTTCAAAGCGAGGATGAGAAAGAGCTGCTCTGTCTCTGAACTTGTTCTTCTGTCCCCAGTGAGCCTCCCTCCATCTGCACATGCTCTTGATGTGACACCGTGTGGCTTCTCTCTCACTTATTCATATTCAGATGGACAGTCTACTCTGTGTTATTGATCAGAAGGTTGCGCCAAAGAAAACGACTCTTCTCTAAGGGCTCGACAATATTTAAATCTGAGCTGTGCTCAGCAGAACAATAAAGTCATTGAGACAAAATAGCATTTGCATTCTTCACAGAACAAATATGATAAACATTAAAATTGTGCTGTGGATCTTCATTTCACCTTTAATGAAGCTGAGCAATTATTATGTAATATTAAAACAAGTTGAATTTGTGAAATATTAATGTTTAAAAAACGAAAAGGTGAGCAGCAGATGAGTATTTGGAGCAGAAGCTGATGGAGAGATGGTTGAACCCAGAAAAGACACAGAGCAGACACGGAGATCCAAGAATGCCAGGGGTTCTCAGGAGCTTTGTCTCAATCCGAAGTGTGCATCCTCTCGAGTTCATCCTCTTAAGACCGCTTACGTCATAACGCAGTGTGAAGGCCGCCTATCTCGCCAAAACTTTGCGCCTGAATTCAGAGGATGCATCGCAACCATCTTTCATGTCCTCAGATATCCTCAGATGCCCCCCCCCCACCCCCCAAAAGATTCAACACAAAATATCTTTGAATTTGTATTTGAATGTACTGTAACAGGGTTTTATTAAGGATGGTATTCAAGGGAATTGCAACCAAAATGACACTGCAAAGCACAAGTGTCAGGAGCCAGTCCTGGGGGGCCGGAGCCCTGCAGAGTTTACTTCGAACCCTGCTCAGAGAGACCCACACCTGAAGCTTTCAAACAGCCTGAAGGACCTAACGAGCTACATCAGGTGTGTTTAGCTGAGGTTGGAGCTAAACTGTGCAGGGCTGTGGCCCTCCAGGAACTGAGTTTGACACCCCTGCTGTAAAGGACGTTTTAAAAAAAACGTATAGCACATACCAAGGAAAGAAAAAATTTAATGTAGAAATAGAACAATTACAAATAAACACTAAAACACAAACAAATATATTAAGCAGTGAAAAAATGCACACAGTGATCTCAATATTTCTCTAAGACACAAAAATTAAACACAATGTATAAAAAATCACGTTAATTTCATGATCCAAACTACAGATCCAGATCAGCTGGTGGAAGTAATGCACCACAAACAAGGCTGTAAACTGCTAAAACAAATACGAAGGGGCTAGTCCATCCCATTTACCAACAGTTGGTGCAGTCTTCAGAGAATCCTCCCAAGCTGAAGCCTGAAGGCTAGGTAGGCAGCGTCCTCCGAAGGCTTCTAGAATCTGGACTGAGACAGAGCTTTAGAGTGTCAGGAAGTGTGAACTGCAGATCTAACAACTGGGGAGGTACATGGATGAGCATTTTGGAGTGTTCTGATTGGATGACTGATTCTGGGGGTGGATTCAGGAAGGGCTCTTGGGACACTGAATGCCTGACACACAAGAGGGCCACTAGTGTCATTTTTATTATCAAGAAAAAAATCTACTTTAAAGTAGTATTCAATTTTTTTTTCTAAAAAAAATGGTGATTAAATGCTGTCTTAAAATCGCCCAGCTCTACTTTATACTATCACTTACAATACAATGTAAAACAAAATAGATTTTTTGTTATAATTCTAAACTTTATTAATTCTTACATATACTAAACATTGGTATAATTCTGTCAAAAATATAATATAAGCTTTTTCATCATGTGAGTTGAAGTATATCAGCCTATATGAGAATAATGAGAATCAACTAAATGTGAAAATTATAGAATTTACTGGTTGATCAAATTTGCAGTAAACATAAATTTTTTACTAAATATTGAATACTCCCACACGCAATGCTGCATTGATTGACGCATGTATCTCACTAATGTTTTACATGAAAAATGAAAGGCTTAAATGAACACTTAGGTATCTGAGTAATTAAAGAGTGCTTTGCTCAGCAGATAAAATGAGACATTCTGTCTAATTTAATGTGCAGAGGGAAAGGGAGGATCCCTGGGAGCAATTCATGTTACCGATGAACATTAAGTATGAGTGAAATTGAGGAGGAACTGAATAATTTACGGTACTAACCTTGTTTCACCTTTAAGATAGGCTTTAACTTTCTTTTAGAGCCTTTATAATAGAACAGATTTCATGGAGACAAAGTTCATAAGTTCATAAACACAATAACATTGACTGAAAAAGTCATAAATTCAAGCCAGTTCATTTTGGTAAATTGTGCATACATTGTTATGAAACCCAAAATATTCCCCAAAAATTCATTAATTGTCAATTGTAAAAGAAAAAAACAATCCTTCAGTTCACACATGTATGACTTTACCTGAATTCGTTCAAAATGTTTATAGAGATTTGTATTCGTTAACTGGATTTCATCACATATTTACAAACTATGTACTTTATGAATGTTGATTTGTGACTAGTCACATGTGTATGAACCGCTCAGGCAATCTTGATTCAGAAGCGTAACTCCAGAGGGCTTGCCTTGTTTAACCAGCCAATCACTGTGCTCCTCACACTGAATCTCAAGCATTTTGAGCTGTCCAGCAAATGCACATTTGCTAAAAACCTTTGTTTATGTTTATCGCAAAATACATAGCAATAGGCACTTTTTAAGAAGCTGTTTAAAAATTCAACCTTAACACAAAATATAATAACCTGGTTCAGTTACTCTGTTGCTTATTTAGACCAGTTGATAATATTCCCTATTTTATTGATAATATTCCAACATCTTAAATGTTGATGTATGTTTTCCAATCAGTTTTTTAGACGTTGTTAGACATAGTAATAGTTTATTATAAAAATGTTTATAATCGTGTTCTAGCTTATAAAAAGGCTTCCTCTTCCAGCTTTCCAGTTGTAGAAATTGTAAATAGCTTCTTTAAACTTTTTCATTTATAAATTTAATCTTTTCAAATTTGACTTGTGCTATGGATTTATTTTTACTTGTAAAGGGCAGTAGTGCAGGAAAGTCTTTTTATCTACGTGTTTGTCATTCTGTCATTCAGCAATGGTGATACTCTAAAATTTCTAGGCTTTTTAGACAGAAGCAATCAACCTCAAAGTGTTTTATTGGTCTTTTAAAGATTTTCCATTTCACATTTCAATGCGCTTATGTAAGCTTTTGTGGTTTCTGTTCTTAATACTGTACTTTTTTGTACCTATTTTGACAAAGCCTTGTAACTGAGCTTGATACGGCTAATATTGTTCTGATTGGTCTGCAGAGCGCTGATTGAACAAAGAAAATAGTCACTGTCTGCATTATTGAATGAATAGTGCCAATGTTCGTTACACAATATCACCTTGTGCTTTCCTAACACTACATGCTCAGATCATTTTGGACTATTCTAGTTATCGTAGAAAAGTGTAGTTTATCAACAGGGTCTTTGAAAGACGACACAAAACTGTGAAGTTAATTAAAGTAACACACCATCTCTGAAGCAACACATAATCCAATGGAAAAGCAAGTTGACAGAAGCTGGCAAATGAGACCTTCAATATATCACTGTAAATACATACCTATGTGAATATGGGGTTATGGGGTAGTGTTGGAGCCTTCCTTAGCTCTGGCTATACCTTGCACTTGCTGCTAGCCAATCTTCAACTACATGTTTTTGGACTGATGGAGGAAATCAGAATTCTTGGTGGAAACATAGTTAGAACGTCTATATGATCCAACCTCCTTCTCTCTGAGATTCAACAAACCTGTACGAACCATCTGTTCAGTTAGGGAATTATACTTCTGAAACTATTTTTGGACTGTCGTCTCGTTTTCTATAGCATATAAGCAGAACTATTAGCTGAATAGCAAGAGAAATTAGGAGTTTTTTCCAACACAAGTCAGAAGTCAGTGTGCCAGGACATGTTAGTGAGCTTTAGGCTGCATGTCAGTGTGTGTACGGTCACTGTGTAATGCACACCAGAGCCTGACTCCATGCATAGACGAGAAGCGGGCAATTAGAGCAATGCTATGCTGACATATCCAACACGACAGCCAGTGGGGGAGGGAGACTGAAGAGGAAAAAACAGCCCATACACACACCCACAGATCGCTCAGGAAGGTATGTCCATGCCTACTGACACCCATTCACCAGTTGTGCCCTAATTGACTTGCCATCACCATAATTATTCCCTATAAATGAATCAAGATAGACTCCATGCCACAAGTCAAGGGAGATTTAAGCAGATTGTGGCTATTTAAATATATATATATATATATATATATATATATATATATATATATATATATATATATATATATATATATATATATATATATATATATATATATATATATATATATATATATATATATATATATATATATATATATATATATATATATATATATATATCTTTGTATTACTTTTTTAGCTATTCAAGACCCAAGATTCAAAGTCCATTCAAAAACACCTGAAACCACCTGTGTGCACCCTTTGCCCTATTACTATTACCTAGTCAAGTGCCTACACACAATTTGTATATCACTGACACCACATCCAGAATTGTAAACAGTATGCAGATTTCCACCTAAAGTTTAGTGCAGCAAGCAGCAAAAAAGTTAGTTTTGCGAAATCATCTGTAGTTTAGTTTTAACACTCAGATCTTTCTGAGTGTTACAGTTTCTTATTCAGCAGGAGATGATGCATAATAGAGTGCCAGTGATTTTCCTTCTCACCTCTTCAAGGGGGCACCTGCTTGGCTTCTTTTGAAATCGAGCCAGAGGTAACAGCTGTAGTGAGGGAGGATTATGTGGATGATTAGAAACCAGCTTTATCGTTGTTGAGAGAGCGAAGACTGAACTGTGAAATAAGAACTGAATGCGGAGAGAGATCAAAGACTGAAGACATGGGGAGGATGTTCCGAAGTTTGGCGGAAAAAAAATGTGCCATTCTCAGTTAACGTTTGAAATGCTGATGTCAAGTTTACCAATGATGCATTGGTAACGCAAGTTGTCTTTCCAGTTAAAAATATTATTTTGAATATTTTTAATCATTGATTCAATGATTAGAAGTATTGATTTATTTTAAGTGAAAATGCAGGTTGTGCTATTTTATGAAGGTGACCTGTCCAAATAGAACCAATTGTCCTTCTATTCTGTTGAATCCACTGAGGTTATTACCAGATTTTCTAAATCGTTGTACACAATGTACATTCATACTGTAAAAGAGAAAAGATGAGGAAAATAGCATTTTAGATTCACCGTTCTAGTTTAGCTACTGGTCATGTCTGAACTCATTCTATGAAATCCAGCCTTTAGACAACAGCAGATTACACACCAGAACCAGCCTCCTGGCAAGAGTCACTCCGTCAGAATGAAGATGGTTTATGCTCAAATAACGGTGAGATCAAAAACAGAGTCATCTTCTACACAGTTGAGACTAAAGAATACATGAATGCATTATCATACTTGTGTGCATGAGGGGGTGGAATGAGGCTCAGGAAAATAGCACGAAAAGGTGGTGAAATATTCTGTTTAAAACCATTATGCATAGAAGGTCATGGGAGTTGGAATTATTTACAGTTCTGTTATTACAAGAACAGAAAGATTAGCATGGTATTGCATCATATTTGCATTTAAATCGATTTGGTCTTTGCTGAGAAAAAAAAAAGATCTGTGACAGCATTATATTGCTTCTGCCAAACTCATCATGCAGTTGGGAACATGAGAGAAAATGACAAATGAGAAGAACTCAGGGGTCTCCAAAGGGGAGGGTAGATCATTGGCTTATTCAAAAGTACCTCACCAAGATGTTTCTTTTAGCGTCAAAGTGAGCTTTGTGTGGTAGACATTTACTAGGATCCATCTTTTCCCGTTTGCTCACAAACTGTTCGTTTTCTGGTGAAAAAAACTACATGGATATTGTTATTGAATGTGATTTTGAAGAAAATAGGAAAGATTTTTAGGTGTTCTGTAATTTTAGTACATTTTATTATATTACAGAACCATCTATGGCCAGAACCTTTTTGCCTGCTAATGGATTTTAAAAGAACTATGATTATTTGCTGAGGAATGGCTGCGCACCCTGACCCACAAAGGCAAAGTGAATGGACTCTGCCAAACAATAAAGTTCAGAACAATGGCTTCAGCGTTTGGACTTTGTAGTTACTGTTACTTTAACATCGTTATTTCTAAAATGGGACACAGTTTGACCCCAAGCTTTTGTTACAAGACAAAAGAAGTGTTATAAAGGCCATTTTCAGTCGAAACCCAATATTGAGCACACACACGCAGTCGCACATTGCAGTTTTACAGCACAGAAACACAACCTCCACCATGTACGTCAATGAGATATGAACAACATTAAGAAATTATTCCTTTTTAAATTACTTGTACTAAAATATACTTAATGGTTAGCAATTTTCTTAGTTGATGACAATTATTTTGTCACATAATAAAGAGTTTTCAAACTTTCAGGGATTTGTAATTGTTCCATCAGGTCATATTTGTTAAAAGATCAAGCACTTTTTGGTATTTCAGTTCATGACCCCTTTAAACAGAACTATATTAGTACTTGTATATAGTTTTACCGTTGTTGTTTTTTTATTGTGCTGTTGCAATAACGTAAATATTGAAACAATGCTGTTTTTATTTGGCATTACAAATATCTCATAGTAGACTCTGTGTGCATGCAGATGCAAACCACTGGCCAAGCTTTTGATCTAGAGCATGACACGGGAGTGGATTTTTCACTTCTGTCCCGTCCCACTCCCAGAGAAAAAAATCCCATCCCATCCAAATCCTGGACCAGAGTAAAAAAAATGTCCCAATGTCCTTTCCCAAACTGAGTCCTGGTCCGATCCCACTCCCACTCAAAATTACTCCCACTCCCATCCAACTCCTGCCAGCTTACAAATACCTGTAGTCTTTTGAAATGGATTCCAGTTTAGTAAAAACAGGACATTGGTCACACATGCTTTGATCTAGGAATGTCAAATATGTGCCTGATTGTGTCATGGTAAAATTAAAAATAATTTTGTAGACCCTATAGAAGTGATGGCTGTGTTCTGTAAACAGGTCTGGTTGATTGATGATAGCAGCTATGATCCTAACACACAAGATGGGATCAACTCTCTTTTAATAAATAAATATAAACAAATAAACACAAACACCCGTGGTAGGGCAAAACCTAACATAAAATATACTGAACAAAACTAAAGCTAACTCAAACAAAACAAGAAAAACATTAACTCAAAAGACAAATCAACGATTGTTAGCCAGCCGGTTGCTGGGGAGCAAATACAAAAATATATATATAAACTCTTCAAAGGACTGAGCAGAGCTATATGAAGAGACAGGCTTACCAGACACAGAACAATATTAATAATAATAATGAACCCGCACATGGAACAGGGAGCAAGGAGCTTAAAAAGGTAGAAGGCAAACGGAATGACGAACCAGACATGAGGAGCAGGTGGGGCACATGAGGGCAATTAACAATGACACAGAATGAAGACACACAGGAGAAGGGGCCAGAATATAAGGTACAAGAAGGTGGAGACACAGACAAAGAGGAGGAGCAGGCAGGAACAGGAGAAAGTTAACAAAATAAAAGACTGAGAAAATGACAAAATAAAAGTAACAGGAGGAAGAACCTAACACTCGGAGTCTGTGTGTGGTGATAATGTTTCTCAGAAGAAAAGAACAGGAAAGTCTCCTAGTGGTAAAGAACACGACACTGTTCTCATTAAATACTGTCAAAATAATCAGTTCAGTTCCTAGATTCTCACTTTTTTATTTGACTTTCTCATAAATTAGACAAGGGAGTATTATTTTCAAGCGAGTTCCTAGAAGAAATACCCTGTTTCTCTGTGCTTTCTAGTCATGCGCGTGCGCCTCGTGAAGTATTTGTTAAACAGCTCGACTTGAACTAAAACACCACATGGACACCTTTTGGCCTAACCTTACACTAATATCGTTTAACACTCTTAGTTTAAACACAAAACCTTCCGAGAGAGAATCTGAGATTTATTTATTATATTACGCTGTTGTCAAAGACTGTTAAACCGCCTATTTTCTCTCTGTTATAGCTTTCTGATGTTCCCGCCTGTTTACTACAGTAGACACAATGAGCTTTCTGCGCCCCCTGCTGCTCAAGTACTGCAGCTACAAACAGGCTTCAGCACAGTCTTTCTTTCTTCATTTATTTATTTTTTTCATATCTCTATTCATATTATTATTTAAAAACCTGAAGATACACAATACTAAGATGATTAACAATAACAAAACATTTGGAATACATCTAAAACATTTCCACAGGATTTTGTTCAGCATATTAAACTTGATGTGAACATAATATTGTACAAAATAAATAGTTTTCAATGTCCGTTAATCAGTCATTTCGACACATATCTTCATATAGTTTGTCCCTATGGTGTGCCACATTGTGTGATGCAATATTTTAACGTTAGGAAATATTATTGAATAAATGAAAAAAGAAACTGCAGAATGTATGACATTTTTTCATTGTTGTCTGGTTGTTTTATTATTTGTACGTACATGAAAAGTGTATATGCTGCAGGGTGTCTTTGTGTGGCAAGAAAGACAACTGAAACAATATTTTATATAGTACAGTGAATGAGATTTAGGAAAACAGAATGATTTTGGAAAAAAAAATGTTATTAATGTAATATTTGGGTGTTTTGACTTCAATCCAGCATCACTTAGGTAGATTTGCACAAAGTCTTGATTTTATAGCATTATAGTCAGGTCCAAAATCCACAAATTATACCAAATGTAGGTTGAAGCTTAGTCATGAATTGAAACAGAAACAGCTATGTAGGAGGTGTAAACTGTGCAGTTTATTGTCATAGCATGATAGAGAGCAGCAACAAGACACAATGTAGTCAACTGCACCAACAAGGTCTCTCGCAGACAATGATTTTAAAACAGACTAGGTTTTCAAAATGTGATTTTTTTTTTTTTTTTTGTTAGGCAATGGGTAACGTTGAGAATCGTAGATACAAGGATCCATGTGCAACAGATGCAGGACACATCAAGCTTATTACCCTTTGAAAACAGAAGATGTCCAACAGTGCAATCAGCTGAGAACTGTCAAAAACCAGTGTAGCCCAGGAACATCCAATTACTGACCAGAACTGGTCTTACAGCTAAGAGGCCACACCTCAGACAAAGCCAAGTGACTGAAGCATACATAGAAATATAGGTTCGAAAAATGGCAACAGGTGAGGATTGACTAAACAAGCTTTAGGAGGTAGCTAGATCAATAGCTTATTATCCGGCTGGGGTTAATCATGCTCACTATCTGCCTGTATTAGCTGCCCTTTCTACTGTCTCCATGGACACATGTTTACAAAACCCTCCATTAACCCTCGACCTCAGACAGCTCGCCTTCTTAAGCTTACCATACCTGCAAAACCTACTTGTGCACTAAGGCACTAAGAACGCATTAAACATTTGCCTGTTGAAGAAGGCCATTTGTTCATTGGAGGCCAAGAGTGAAGCATGGTGGAGTGAATGTTTGGGGCTGCATTTCTGCAAAAGGAGTTGGAGATTTGGTCCGGATTATTGGTGTTATCAATGCTTCAATATGCAGACAGATACTTATGCATCATGCAAAACCTTCTGTGTATGTTTGGCCCCAAATTATTTTCAGCAGCAGGACAATGAACCCAAACAAACAGTCAAAGTCATTAAGAATTATCTTCAGCAAAAAAATAAGAACTTGAAGGACTTCATCATATGTGTCTGGGTTAAATGAGAGATAGAGGGATGTGAGACAGCTACAAACACGGAAGATCTATGTCTCTATGATGTTTGGAACAACCACCAGGCAAAAACTGTCCAACTACGGAGATTTGTTGCTGTTGTTTGGAAGGCAATGGTTGGTAACACCAAATATTGTTTAGATTTAGATTTCTCTTTGGTTCATGATCAGCATTTTGTTCATTGACGAAAATAAACGAATACCTCCCTGATTATTAAAGCATTCTTTGTTTAGAGTGTTTATTTTGTGGTTGTGTTAAAACAAATTAATATAGTAATCAATTATAATGATAAGAGTTTTGAAAACAAAAAGAGAAATTTAAATAGTTTGATTTATGTAACCATCAAGCTGTACGACATAGACAAACAAAAAAGGGATCCAGTTACATAACAACAAATAAAAAAAACAAAACAAAGTTGTGTTTACGGCTCACCACCTTTTAGTGTAACGTGTCACAGGGGGATTGTGTGCGTTTGCTGTGTGTTGTGTTGAATTTCACGTCATTCTTAACTTAAATCCTATCAAGGTTTGGAACAACATGAAGTGATTTATGTTTTTATTTTGATAACATAAAGGGACCAGCAGCCTTCAGCATCCAGTGTTTCAGCCCCCACACGTAAGCTGAGGAACAGCTCTGAAGAGTGGGAGGATCCTTTTGCATCCTCATCCCATTTAGTCTATTACTCATCTATATGTTACTATGCCCTGCAGCATTAGGCAGACTTCATCCTTTTCATTTAATCCTAAAAGTATCATTTTTGAGACTTGCACATTGAGAGGCTTTGTAACATCTACAGACGCAGATTCACGAGTGCAGTCACTTCATTCCGTGCACGTAATAAATAATAGACGATCTGTCGTGAGCGGGCAAGGTTTCCCTCCACCCACTCAAATAATGGAGCTTTCTGATGTGTACTTCCCAGCACCAAAACCCTCACTCAATCATGTAGAGACACAACAGGCCACGTTTGGACACTCTGCAGGGATCTCATGCAGTACGCAAATGGTCACAATGTATGGATGTTTTGCAGATTTTGAGTTGTGCAAGTGTATACTTTTTTGTTTAAGAGATTGCTTTGTTGTTTTATACTCGTCTATTTCTTTTGTAAAATGTCAACTGGAAAAGAAACAAATTCTTTCAAGCAACTGAAGTATTTTACCCCATCATTCACAAGCGAATTACAATCTTGTAACTTTACCAGAACTTTCTTTAATTTGTTGGTTAATTTGACTAAAATTGCCGGGATGGTTTAGAAATCGTTTCAACAAAAATGAGGTTTATTTAACAAGATTCGGGAGGAGCTTATCACCGTTACAGATGGCCCTAAATACAATGGCACTACATTAAAAAAAAAAACGGACAGGGTCAAAACAATGTGAAAATTTGTGGCCAAACTTTGAAAAACACAGGCCATATCACAGGCATTGTACTTCACCAATAGATGGCACTGAGAGCACCAATTTGGTTTCTGCAAAATGAAACTGACAGATGATGATGCATTTTTTTCACATTGTAATCTGAATTACCTTGCACATTGTCAAAACTCTTGTAATTTTTACAAAAAAAACCACGAATACTAAAACTAAACTTTTTGAAATATACACATTATGTTTGAAATCAAAATGAAACAATAGCTGGGTTGGGATTTCCTAATTAATTTAAAACAGCTGTGTTTGGCACACTCACTGGTGCTCCTCTGTGAGCACATGATTAACTGACTTTGTTGTGTTTACCCAAAAATTGTAAGTTGTTTCAGACCCTTAAATGTTAATTTGCCTTGCATCCTGTATTTTGTGTGTAAAACTCTCCCATCATTACAAATGTTTCAGTTTCTTTTACAATAATATTTCTCAAATAACTTTGTTTCATCTGTATTGGTAAAAAAAAAAAAAAAAACAGCGACTCTTGTGGTAGAATCCGCATCATTGCAGATCTGGATTTTCCAAAACTCTCTCTCGGGCCAAACTGAGTCGCTCTGCAGCAGTGTGCGTGGGTGCGCGCGCGTGCTTGTGTGTATGTGTCCCGCGTGGAGAAGGTTCCGCAGAGTGTGTCGGTGAGACTGAAGCCTGGGGAATTGGGCTTTAGCAGGCGAACGACTCTTCTTCCACAGCAGCTTCAGGGATGTAGTCGATGCGGCCGGAGCTCTGTCTGTCCGAGCTCGAAAACATGAAGAAGCATTCGGCCCGGGTCGCGCCGCTGTCCGCCTGTAACAGTCCGGTGCTCACCCTGACCAAAGTGAGAGGTACGTGCGCAACCGGCTCCGCGTCCGTATGCTTCCGCGACACGACTCGCATTTTTACACCCGGTGTCCACCGCTTTGCTACCCTAAACCTTTGTGTATTTTAACTCGAGCTGTAGCTGACTGCATGCGCAAAATTGCCCAATCCTTGTGAGAAAGACCCAATGTCTCCTTTACGCATCACCGGTGCAGAGCTTTGCCTGGTCCGTTTGTTTTGTATTCCAGCCACAAAATCCCCCAGAGAACGAAATGAATCAAATATGAAAGGAAATCGAAAACTATGTTGCTTGGTATTGGATCTAGTGGGTTCTTGTTTGTTAATTTGGGATGTGGAATTCCTTCATAACTACAGCCACTGCTTTAGGAACAAGACACTTTCATTGTAATCTGTTGATTTTATTCATAGAGATTGTGAAGAGTGCTTTTTTATGGAAGATGATGTTGTATATCTTCTATTTATTATTTACTGACACAAACTTCAAATCCTTTTGCTCAAGACTTTGCAGCAGCTTAAAATGTTTTAAAGCATTTATTTGTTTTATGAGTCTATCTCTATTGTAGCAGTCACGGTGTTGCTCACATAAACTTTACAACCGCTTACGATGAATATTGGCAACATTTTAAAAAAGATAAAAGACATTTTGTGTAAATTGACAACATTACGATCAATCGTTTTTACTCAAATAAATGACTTTTGAGCAGTGGGATCCTTTTCTGAGGGTTTAAGACTAAGAATAATCCACACTTGTGAAACACATTGTACCTTTCTTAAAGAAATGTACAATTTGTTGAGATTTATACTGTCTGTATTGATTAAGATAAGGGTCTGGTTCCATCAGGTGAGGTGTTTGTTCTACATCAAGCTGATTACATGTCCCGTGTTCTTCCATTTCTTTGATGAATGAACTCTGCAAATGCTGTTTGTCCATAAAGAGAGAGAGAGAGAGAGAGAGGCTGTGCTTGAGTGCTCACTATCATTATTTACATTAATTCGTCTGTTGCTTAAGCTCGTCTTTGTCTTGCTTCCACTAAATTGATTTTTTTAGATGTAATCTTTGAGGGCAGGACATGCAGATAATACGACATCATGGTTTCCCCGGATGTATGCCTTGTATGAAGCTTGTTTGAGCTAAAAAATAAATATACGCTCTTTTTTTTTCGAGGTTTACATTTCTATTCAAAACACAACGTGGCAACCCTTAGTAATAGAGATATTGAATCTCATTGTTCTAGATATATAAAATAAGCCATGAACCTCCTTTTAAGAAAACGTCTTTTCAATATTGCACTTTTCTGTGATATATAACGTGATTTATAACCCATTCACGGGACTCTATGTCGTGGAAAATAGACCAAAATGTCTAGTGACTGCTTGAAAGTGTTTTAAAAAGGCTTTAACATGACGAGTTTTCAATGTGATGTGGTTAGACTTGACAGCTACTTTCCATTCAGAGGCAAGAACCTTTTATATCTCCCGCTTCTGAATGTTTTGCGGTTGTCTTGTTTGTTCTTTAGATAATGCAATCGATTCCTGTGCTCATATAGTCACACATACATACAATCTGATCTGTGGAGTGTGGTGAAAGTGGCAGCAATCCTCTAGAGTGTGTTCATGTGGACTGTAGGGAAGGTGGTGGGATGTTAAACACTTATTGATCTTTACCTTAAGTTCTGGCTCAAATCCAGAGTTTTATTTCTTCCTTCTGGCAGCTTCAGTGAATACAATGATGTTGACACTTCTGTAATACTGAGCCTTGTGGACTTCCTCAGTTTTGAAAAGAAAATAAAGATGTTCGAAGGTGAAAAACAGTCCTGTTTTCAAGGAATTGTTCACCTATAAGGGAAAAACTACTAACCCCGTGTGGTTCAATAGACAACATATAGTACAACATATAAACAACCATCTATGGAACAAATGGCAGTTCAGATGAGTGGGTGTTTCAGAGATTTTGGTGTTTCAGATTGCATTGAAATATTAAAGATAAAACAGGAAACTCCCGATTTATTGTTTTTTTTTTTTCTTAATTTTCATTGTCATAATTTAATTTAAGGCCATTTAGAATTATTAATTGAACAAACAAATGTCAAATAACCGTTTTTTAATACATTTTTTTTTATTCCAATCAATTTCTTAATTAAAAATCAAGCATAACCAGCTCAAGCTGTGTTCTAAAATCATCATTAGCTAGTAAAAACTGTTCCACCAACTCAAAACCGCTTTGACAAACTCAAAAAAACTATTGTATTCCAAAACACAAGCAAGCTCATCGTGCTGGACTATCCACCAGAGTTCAAGTCCTTGGCCTTCTCATAATTATCTTTATGATGTAGTCACTTGAAATGGTTTTCATGTCACTGTTTTGTTCTTTTTAGGGCTAATTTTTGCGTAGACATTGTGGATTATGTTGCCTTCTAAGTAGGTTTTCTCACATGACTGGTTTGATTAGATTCAATTAAACTAAACTTTGCTTTCCCTTTAGTTTCCTTTAAGGTTCACTTGGGCAGGTGCGACAACCAAACTATAAATCAGAATAAACTGCTTTCCGAGACCTGCTCAAGAAATTGGTCTCGGAACGGTTCCAAACGAACCCTAGAATGGTTAGTTTGTGATGAGAACTCAAACTCTGATCCGAAAAACATGCTTTTTGACCAACTACAGCCACCGTACTTGCTTGTGCATGGCAGTAAATACAGTAAACAATGACATGGGTCAGAATTGAGCCGTGACGTCAGTCAATTTTATGCGCATTGTCCCAGTCTCCAGGCGTTCTGTATTCCTTTGTTTACGTCCATATGCAGCTTCATTCTAACAAATCGAATGCAGACAAGGAAACATATATGATGGCGTGTGTGACCAATGAATGGCCCGGATGATGTCACATGGCTGGATTGTCAACTAGTATGGATCTGAGTGATTAGTGCGGTGTGAATGAGAACTAAATCTGCAGAGGATCGCAACAATGTAATAGTTGATTCTCTTGGTCCGGACCAAATAAAAAAAAAAACTAGAGGTGTGAAAGCACCCTTAATAAGATTTGGACATCTATTGTTGTTGTTTTTGTTTTTTTTTAGGTTGGTACTCACATGACAGCCCTATTTGAAAACTGTTAGAATAAATATTATGGCAAGAATGTAGTTCTTGGCTTTAAAGGATGATTGAGTAATTCACTCTCCTCTGGTCTCTGATGGCTGGATTAGTGCTGCTGTTAAAAGAAGTTTGCAAGTGAACTTTAACTCTCACTGTCAGAACATCAGTGCATAAAGCAGTGTACAGGGAGACACCTGAAGCATGGCCTCATTTGGTGGATGCACCAGGGACTCGGAAGGGAATCTATTATATATTGATCTAGGGCAGGATTGCTGGTGGGACTACAGTCTGTTAAACTGCACTCCATCTTTGGCTAGATCAACGCTTTAGGCTGCCTTGAAAAAAGTGGTATGAACTAACCCAGGAAAGATTCCAAGAGACAGATGGACAGAGAGAATATGGAACAGATTTTTTAAATTACAAACAGAGACATTTATTTATAGGATGAAAGTAGTTAAATCATTATAGAAGAGATACATACCAGTTCAGGGGTTAAAAAAAATTGTGGAGATAATAGTTTTCTCTTTAAAACAGAATCTATTTTCCATTGTTGCATGCAACCATTTTATTATTTAATAAAAAAATGTTTAACTATATAATTTTTAAGAGTGGAACCCTTTTGTCCAACAGTTTAGAAACAATTATGGATTCAGTGTGTACAGAGGCTGTCGAACCCAGTGCTAGAATGGGGTTTCAAGAAGTCAAACCCAAAATACTAAACGTTAAATAAAACATAAATACGCTAATACATTATTATAGAAGTAAAAACTTGCCTTGTCAATATCTGACATCAGTGAGGTGTACCTAATAAAGTGGCCAAAGAATGTAAATTTAACCTTTAGAGAGTTTCAAAAAGTCAACAACACAACACAAAATAACCAATAAACATTGAATACAAGATAATGTGTTATTTATAGCTTTTCAATGTAAAAGGACAGTGGATGAGCTAAAAAACTTCAGTTTTTTACTCTAATGAATGATAGAATGCCTCAGTTTTTACAATATAGCAACAAACTGATCTAAAGTTGTGTAATCGAGAGAGCTGTCATTGAAAAAATAAATAATTTAGTTTTTAAAATAAACAGTCTCCTACAAAATCACACAAACGTCTAAGAGTCAACAGTATGCTCGGTCACACTCACAGTGGGACACTATCGGGGATAAGCTCATCTCTGTTGTGTCCATGAGCAGTGAGCAGGGTCACAACTGAGTGTGAAATCCCAAGCATCTGTTCCTCTAGCCGCACACTGCAGGGTGCACTTCTACATGCAGATGGATGTGGTCAGACCCGATGGAAGTGTTTGGAACAGTGATGTATGCATCAGTGAGCATTGTCTAAAATACCGCTGACTAATGTCTTTCTGTAACTGCATACTTTGATGATGTGTTTTGTGCAAACTTTTAACCGCAGTGATCCAAGTCTTAAATAATAGGTTTGAAAGCATATGGTTGGCATCAGCACAAATGAACAGTGATTTATGAGGGTGCTTATCTTCCAATCGTGCGTGGGGGGAGGGGCAGCTTTGGTTTGACTTTTTGTACTATTTAAATAGTAATATTTACTTTTCATGCCCACCCTTTTTACAATTAAGAGCGTCGTTTGTCCTGTGGTAAAAAAATTTCAGATTTGTTTCAGATTTAAAAGTCTGGTAAATACACTGCAATGTTTTTTTTCTCTTTTTTTCTTCTCTTAAGGAATTAATTTAATTTTTCAGTCGTGCGATTCAGCAACAACATAAACTGTACAATTGAATCACAGGGGTTAAAAGTTCAGAGCCCACGATTCTTGATGCTTTGAGGTGAACTGACTGCTCACACTGTACGACTCCAAGACTACTCTGTCAGGAACCCGGGTGTTGATAGAAGCTTACAGGAAAATGCCCCAGACAAGTGCGCTTCATTGTCATTTTGTGCCATCATCTTTGCAGAAACTTGCAAAAAAGAAAATAAAAAGACATGTTTGAACAAGGAAACGGCTGGCAGACCTGGACAGTACAGCCTTTCTGTGTATTAATTCAAATGTAACATCCAGAAGTTTAAAAATATATTTGTTAAATATAAAACATATAGAATTATGTACAGGCCCCAACACCTGTATTGCTGCTGTGTTTATGGTGTTTTCTGTGTAGATAGATAGATGATATGAGGAGATTTCAAGATCTCAATCCTCTGTGTTGACCTCCTGTGTACTGCACGACACGCAACACATGATTTGCAGAAAATCAGCCAGACCTCCTGAATAGTCTCACGACTGAAATATCCTCTCAAAATGGGACAAAAATCTCAGTGTATGCCTGACTTAACCATGAAGTTTGTGGCTGGTGAGGTACTGAGATCATTATGTTGGCTTGCTTGCAAAGCCAACATATTGTTATTATGTTGGCTTGCTTGCAAAGCCAACATATTGTTATCTCTCTTAAACTTATTATTCTTCTTCTTCTTCTTCTTCTTCTTCTTCTTCTTCTTAGAACAAAAAAAACTACCGTCAACTCCTCCTAGCCCGTTCGAGCTACAGTCACGAAACTTTCCACACACCTCAAAGCTGTTATGTAGTTTGTTGCTATGTCTTTTCGGAACGATTTGACCAGCGGTTTCCGTAAAAATCGCGAATTTCGGCCCAAAAATCGCCCAAGTCATTCCCTATGGGGGCCCTAGAGTGGTGATGTCATCGCTCACTCTAACTTTGAGCAAGTTCAGTCTTATTGCTACTTGCACTGTTTTCTCAACTAAAAATTAACCTTTACACACACATTTTATACCTAAATGGTAGAGATTTTTGTCCTCTTTCAGTTGGTGCTGTTTTCATTTTTAAAAAACACACGGCTTTTACTCCAGGTGGCCTAAACCACAAGGAGTGCACTTAATTGCTCCATTCACCTCCATTCAAAAATTCTGGTGGATTCTGTTTAAAATCTCAGTCGCAGGCTATTTTTAACTCGCCATAAATCATTCACACTTTATCACAGCTTCACAAAATTTACACCATTCTCTTCCTTAAAATCTTGGGATTCTAACAGTAAAAGAAATATTTCAATACCTCTGTTCATTCTTTCGTAATGTTTATTTGTTTGAGGGTATGGATTTCTCTAAAATGAGCAGTTGCACAGAATCAAATGAAGGCTATTTGTAGCTCGCCATAATTTTTTTATTTCTAATCACACCTTCATAAAAATTACAGCATTCTCTTCGTTAGGGTCTTCTGCTTCTGACAAAGAAAGAATCATTTCGATATGTCTTACGGTTTTTCTATAATCTTTATTTGTTTGAGGCATGGAAATCGGATTTTCTCCAGCAGATTTGCCATCGTTTAAAAATCTGACAGTTGAATTTCCAACTGCAGCTGACTCGTTTGAAAATCTGGCAGTTGATAACTCCAGGTGCAAGCTGATTTCAAATAAGTAGGTCAAAGGTGTCTCATTGACTTTTAATGGCCCATTGAAATGAATGGAGCATGAACCCCATAGATCCTATTGTGAAAGAACTTCTGTAATTGATTGACACTGGAAAGTCATGCCAGCATTAAGGAAGCAAATCACTTATCCAGCCCATCATTGCTTGTGAATTAACATAAATTAATTAAGCCACACCCACTTTTTTTTGACAAATTTCAATGTCAAATATCTTCTAAACGGAACACAGTAGAGACATGGGGGTTGCTTTATATTAGTCTAAATGAAAAGTAGATTACAATATGATGTCACTAACTCCTCCATAGCAACCAAATTGTTTACCATAGTAACTATATTGCCACATCTCTATCTTAGCTTAGGAAAATGCTAGAGACTTGGGGGCGGGTAAGCTTCACCCATACTGACAGCTGAAACATATTATGTTAATGACACCTCCATAGCAACCAGACTGGTTACCATAGCAACCAATATGGCATGTCCTTATCTCAGCTTAGGAAAATCATAGAGAGATGGGGGTTGCTGTATTTTACCCGTATAGATATGGGGAGCAATATATTAGGTCACTGACCCCTCCATA
>SRMA01024347.1:0-52415 GCA_007224835.1 Danionella cerebrum
ATATATATATATATATATATATATATATATATATATATATATATATATATAGGTGTGAGATAATGGGATAATTAGTAGCTCGTGGGTCTCACCGTAATACACGCCCACTTTTAATTTAAGCACTATTCAGAATCCTGTAAAGCAATTATTGCCAACAGTTCAGGGAGATTATTTATATTAAAAGATGCAGAAAAATTTTTTGGATTCCTTTATACCTTGGAATATTTTCTCAAATTGTTAAAGCATCATTGATGTCAATGGTGGAAACGAAACCAGTTTTTCCCCATTTTGCACCTAAATGGAGTCTGGCAGCTGTGTGTGGATAGTCTTGGAAGAGCGCAGGGCAAGTTGCAGAATAATGATGGTAATTAGCCAGATGAGCAGTGACATGTTTAGCGGACGCTCTGTGGTAGGTGTGTGTGCGAACACTTGAGTGTGGGATACAGTAAAGTGAGCTGCTCTGCGCTGTGGCAGGAGAGCTCCATCCGGCAAATCTAAATCTGTCTGTGCCCTCTTGTACCGTTTCATTCATTTCTAATGAGTCAGACACGTCCTATAATTAAATTCTTCACCTGCTTGCAAAATGCACCTCGCTATGGCCTTCTGCTCCTAATCAGACGTGTTCTCCATACAAATGCAATCAAGAGCTTTTGTTAAATAGGATCTTATCCCAGCATCGGACAGTTGAGGTATGGACATCTGCACAGAGGAGGGTTTAAAATGGTAATATCTGTTTAGATGATCTTCATTTTCTGTGGTTTTATTGAGTGTCAGTAGCTTTAGTAAATTTTCGGCTGCAAATGACTCAACACTACTGTTTACATACACTTTTACAATACTGTGCAAAGGTGTGAACAAACAAATCCAGTTTTTATTTTTCTATATTTATCTGCCAACCAAGAAAGACTGTTCTAGAGGGTCTGTCATCAGACTAAACATGCAAATTAAGTAAGTAAGTAAGTAAATTTTATTTGTAAAGCATAGCAAGTTGTATCACTTATGTATATAGTGCTATACATATTACAAATGTAAAAAAGTACAATACAATGAACAGAAAACAGAAGGATCAGAAAACAGCACAAAATCACACAGCATACACCAGCTCTTAAAATGCCTGTTTTTAGAAATATGTCTTAAAACTATGTTCTATAATTAAGCTTACATTAACACTATAGCATTATGCTCATAAGTTTCATTTTTATTTATTTTTTGGCCATTTTTTTTTTAAAATATGAATAATACAAATACATTTTTATGATGTCATTAGGACATATCACTAGGTGGTATGACAAACATTCTATTTTGATGTCGTTCACGATAGAATTGTTAACTATAAACGGCGAAAATATGGTATGGCAACTACAGGAGTCAAGCAAAAGGGTGATCTATCACTGAATGTGTATTTTTGAGCTCATTGATTCTTGTTCCAGATTGTGTTAACACCCTACCAGTTTTATTTGAGAGATGCCACCAATACCCTTCATTATGATTTCTGATGCGTTTTACAAACATAATCTTTAGATTTATTTGTATAAAATCTCAGCTACAGTAATTACTTCCTTCTTGCCATCATGGTCATGTGACCTTATGTTAGATCCTTCTCTGTGTCCTCAAACTTACATTGAGCTTTCCGTCACTTAAGGCCTCTACACACCTATCTGATTTGAGATTTGCACGGCCTGAAGATGGCGTTTCCGATACAACAGTGCACTCCGCGCCACAGGGAAACAGGAAAGATGGCGACGATGGAGAAGAAATCAAAGAACACATTGGAAAAATCATGGTTGTCTAAAAAAATCATTGGTGGCTGATCACAGGGAGTTGTTTGAAAAAACGTGGAGAAAAGAGAGGATTTGTTTCGCGCTATTTCTTTCCTGTTTCCTGTACATAGTCTCTATGAAAATGTGGGATGAGCCACGAGCGACTTTTTTGCGTCCTACTCATGTCTTCAAAAGTGCCAGCTTTCACTGGTCGTTCTACCTTGTGCAAAACAGATCAGATATGACACTCCAAAACTCTTTTTTTTTTGTTGTTGGCACCTCATTCAGTCAGATGTGTAATGTCCCATAGGTGTCAATGGTTTTCAATCAAGGTGCGTTGTTGCACAAAACTTTGGACCAAAAATTTGGATCATTATGTAGAGGTCTTACCTCATCATCCAATCAGCAATCTAGCAAGTTTAAAAGGAACTCCACCTCCCAGCAGCCCTTGTCCGACATTGATGTCATCACCCTGCATCTTCCTGCACTTCCTCTCCAGTGTTTCCCGTGATCACGGTTTGAGTTTCCCATTCTTCTGCTTTACTCTGTAACCTCTAAGAGACGGTTAGTTCCACCTGGATCTCCATTTCTCTCCTAAGTATTGACGATCACTATCTCCTGCATTGTTTTTTTTTTGTTAGTTCCCACTGAGCAGGGTCCCTAATCTCAGTATTCTGACCAAAGTCAATACTCTCCTGTCTGAGAGATTGGTTGTGGAGCCGTAGTGGGGGGAGCCCACTATACTGACATTGTATATTGCCGAAGGATACTAACCTAGGTACTACTTATATACCTGGAATTATTACCTGTACCTCCTACTGAAGACACCAGTTTTGCATGCTGGTTGTTCCTGTTGGTCTGTACAGTCACTCCAGAAACGGGACAGTATGTCGCATCTGTAGTGGTACTCTGTGTAGGCTTCTAGGGATGATTTTTCATAGATAACCTTTAAACTCAGGTTAGGCAGTAACTTATTCATATGGTGAAGGATTTGAGCTGTGAAGGACGAGGATTGGAAATGTTGATGCTTCTGACTCTGGCTGTACTGTACATATGCTCACTTGATAAATGGGCCAGAAGAATTGTGCTGAAGTGTAACAAACTGAAGCGTAATTGTTATTGCGTGCAGCATCTGTTCTGCGCTCTGCTGATGATACTAATATGTGATGGAGTAACGGGATTCTATGGCTGTAAAGCACCCCATGCAGGTGCAAGTCCTGCATGAGGAGTGCCACGAAACAGATCAAGTGCAGACTGGCACAGCTGCACAAAATCAGTTTCCTCAGAGAAACAGCTGCTTTTCTCGAAAACAACAACTTCATCTCTCTTCATCCGAAGAGCACAGACCCAAATGTTTTAGAGGAATGCTTGCCTGGGGCTTGAATATAAAAATAAAAATCATCAGGTCACTGGAATGTCCGCAGAAAACAACAAGCAATATTTGTGAGGCAATGCTGTTGCTTTTCAAGTGCAGTTTTGATTGGTTTCTTGCAGATCTGGAGCCACCTTCTCATCCTGCGCATCAGGAAATCTGGAGAAGTTTTGAAACTATTGAGAGATGTGCTGTTTTTTTTAGAAGAAGCACTACTGTTGAATCTGATCCTCAGAGTGCTGCTGAAGAAATGCAAGTTTCGTAAGGGTGGGTATTTATCATTAGGGGTGTAACGATACACATATTCATTTAAAACCATTCGAGACGAGGCAATTCAAACAGTTGAGCCTGAAACTTAAAAAAAAAATTCAGAATAAAGAAGTGTTTAAAACTATTAAAAAACCACCGCTTTATAGACAGCAAGGGAATATAGAGGAAACTGCAACATATAAACATTTACAATTCTTTTTATTGAGTGGAATGCTTGCAAAAATGGCTACAAAGATGTACGCTCAATAACTTACACATTTTTGTCCAAGCAATAATTAAAGATTTGGAAAACACAAACGGCAGGTGTGGTCAGATTTGACGAGTATGTGTAATGGTGAGTTGTTCAGTAGTAGCCTATAGGCGTGAACACTGCACCCTCCACCAAGGATAGAGTCACGGTTGAAGGGGTGATAGCAGGGATGTTTTTTGGTAAGTGAAAGTGATTTTTAGAATAATGAAACAGTAAAAGAATAATAAAGCCACACGGAGGTTCAGATCCAAACTTTCTATCTGATACTGTATGAGAGGCACGCAGATGCTGCATGATTATGATTAACGTTCAGAGATTGACTCTGTGAGCACAAGATTCTTCATACTGGATTAAAGATTGTATCAGCATCAGAGGCAGAGCATAAGAAATGATTGTCCAGATAGCTGATGATGGCTTTCCCGCCAGAGATAGAGTTTATAGTGGAGCAAAGGAACACGTGTGAGCACAGGAACAAGGTCAGACACTGTTACCTCCCTGCAATCAGAAAGGCCAGCTCCATTTGTGCCCACTCAAAGTCTATTGGCTGAATAGAGGAAGCCTTGGGTGACATTTCAATACTCTGTTTTCAGTGGATTAAAAATGCATGGGTTTCAGCATCCAGAGAATGCCATGCCAAATGGAATTTTTATTTATATTTAATGAATCTGATGGTTACGGTCCTGTCTACTTGGATTTTCTGTGTCTGTGAGCCTCTTCACCTGAGTTCCTTCATTAATTAGCCTTCACACCTGTTCCTCGTTACCCAGTGTATGCTTGGGAGGAATGATGCAGAATGTGCTCTAGTATTTACTGCAATAAAATTTTAACTTAACCATAATAAAAAATATAAAATATTTACCATATTGTTAAGGTTCAGCTCATTTAAAATGGGTTCGTTCTCTAAAATGATCTAGCAAAATTATGTTGTAAAAATAAACAAACATAAGGTGGACAAACAAAGAATTGTTATTTGTTAAATTGTTAAGGTATGAAGGTATTTTACATCTTGCTCTCTTTTAGGAACTATTTTACACGGCTACTCTCAGGGACAATTATAATAAATGCACATTTGGGAAATTTCAGAGTAAATGCATGCATGTGTTCTGGACTGTGCTAAGTTTGACACCTACTGTAAAAAGGTTCAAAGATTATTGTAAATCAGTTTTGTATGTCCGTTGTTGTCATTTAAGCATTTATTGGTCTTTTCACTCCAAAAATCAAACCCATTTTAGGTAAAGCTTTTAAAAAAGGTATCGTTGTGTTTCCTGAATCATGTTAAATTTGCCAAGTGGAGCCTGGCCATTGAAAGAGTCTCAGTGATAGTAGCTTGTAGATGTAGCAAGAACAGAGCAGACTTTAATCCTTGAGTCATTGCAGTCGTGTAATCCACTCTGTGTTAATTACTCTCCGCTTTTCCTGAACAGGGTTTATGGGAAGGATCATTAAATGGCTCTTCCTGATTGACCAATTTCTGATGTGTTCAGATCCAGCTTGGGTCAAGAAAACTAAAGTAATATTTAATGTTCATGTATAGAGTGTGTTGGTTTCCTAAAGCTCATATCTTACTTTAGTGTAGATACTCTCAAGTGTGGTACTGAGTACAGAGCGTTAACCGGAAAGTGACTACACTCTAAATGACTAAAGCATCACATCTTCCCTCTGAAGTCATTATAATATGCAAATATCTTCCTCAGGAAACATAAGTGCTTTGCTTAGAGACCACTGTATCACTATCAATTATATTTCCTCAGTGCTGTTTGATGGTTTCATGTCATGTTTTTCACAAAAACCAAACACCTATGTTTTGTTTGATTGTTTGTCATCACCCACTCAAACTTCTCTTATTTAAAAATGCATTTTTGTTGAGAAAATGCTCCTTTGAAAGCATTTCTGCGTTTAGTTGAAAATAGAGTTCACTATATATTGCTGAAAATAAACTTAACATTAGTTTTCGTATGACAAATACCAACCTTGATATATATTTATATACTTTAAATATGCTTGTGGTTAAATATATATCTAGAATGTTGTTATTTTATTGTTTTTTCATGTTTTGGTAGCTTTTTTCCTGCAGAATAAAACATTTCTGTATGAGTTTTGATACTTCATGTAAAATGAATGATGCCACTCGATATTTCAGCCTTGCAACAAGTGAAAATGAATCAAAATCATAACAAAAAAATTAAGATCTATCAACATTTTGAGGCTCAGATTAGGTGTCGTCACCACCGGGAAATCGTAACTTGGACAGAGTGTCCAGAAGCAAGTCAAAAGTTGGCTGAAAGTTTAATATAACTTAAACTGATGAGTAGGGGTGTAACAATACACATGCTCATGATACGATACGTACCTCCATATTATGTTGACAATACGACATGTATCCCAATATTTTTCAACACTATTTTTAATCAACCATTGATACTGCATATATAACGAACCATCATAGTAAAAAATGTATTTAAAAAGTTTTGAGACCACAAAGCCAAGAAGGCTAAGGTCTTGTTTGATTTGTAATAATATCTCCTCGACGCTGACCTCACACACACACACAAAAAAAAATCATTGCCTGGGCCAAATCTTCCTGGACGTGGAATACAGATGCCAGTGTGAAAGGACCCTAAATGAGATAAACAGTCTCAAAAAGGAAAGAAAAATATCCCTGAGAGGAGAACTACTGACCAGAAAACAGAAAACCCAGACAGATGTTTCATGGACAGAGTAGATGGAACCTTAACTCTAGAGAGAATTGAATGAAATACTGAGACAGGATGCATCAGTAGATCTTTACAAAACAACCTTAAATAAATGGAGGAGATGAGTGCAGGCATGTACAGATGAGACTACTAGGCCAAAGGCAGAGAGAGAGAGAGATGTGAGTGAGGAGACGAAACCACAGCCACAGAACAGAAAGAGCCCAAGGGCTTGACATTTTCAGGTCTGATAAAAACAAAAGGAGAGAATTTATTTGAATTCTCTACATGTTGTCATGTATTTTTATTTTTTGGTATTTGGTTTCAAAGGAATAAAAAAAAACAATAATCACCAATTGTATTGGTTTGTCAAAATCTGTCAGTGGCTTTTAGACAGAAGGCTAAGGCCAAGCTGTGTCTATTATTACAGTCTGAGGTCACTCCTTACACACACTTACAGTTAAAACGGATTCCCCAAGCTCTCCAGAGAGAAGAGTTATGAGAGCTGAGAGAACAGCTTTCAGCTTTCTCTGGTCTATACATCATAACTGCACTTTCAAATCAAGTATTGGGCTGTCAGTCTCTTGCAACGTGCCCATTTTAGATTCATGCAGATGAAATCAGACTCGCATTTGCTCACGCAGCCGTGAGTTCTGACAGTAAATGGAGCTCGTAATGGCCACAACATGTTTGGAAGGCCATCTAATGAGGAAGGCCATTGGCTATTAATAGTATCTTAAAGGCCTGGGGAGAAGTTTCCTTATTAAATACCAGACTGTAACTGATTTTTTTTATTTATCATTTTAAAATGTAGAATTGCATGCAATGTATTAGAGAAAATGTATAGCTCATATTAAATTGATCTTTTCAGCTTCTGGGTTTACGTTCCGGCATCGGCCAGAATTGTCTATAGTACAAACGTTGATCATTTGTAGATCAAATCCAGCTTTAAAGGTCGATTCATCTTAATCCAGATTAAACAGTGTTGCTGTGACAGTCGATGGTTGTCTCTGTGGTATACTGAGCAGCCCACATGCTTTGAAGCTGCATTAGCTATACTCTACGATCCTGGAGCTTTTTTTTTTCTCAGCAGCTGGAATGATGGGTTGAGGTCAGGGGTTGTGCTGTTTCTGAGACTGGTTTCTGGAAACAGCCCCCTCTTTTACTTGCCACTAGGCTCAAAGGATGCTAGGGAATGATTAAAGACAAGATTGAGATGAAAGTGTCCACTGAAGGTAATAGAGTCTACACTCTTGGCAGATGGGAGGTGGTTCGGAACAGGTTTGGGTTTGCTTGCTCTTAATGGAATCTATTGCTACAGTTGAATGCATTTATTTTATAACGATGCACTTTTGTACGTGATTCAATGTACAGAGACAGATTGAAGGAACATTATTAGAATTTGTGAAGTGTTTATTGGAGTGTTGCATTTTACAATCGACCTTATCCAACAATATTTTTACAAATAATCTCTGTCTGTTTTCTAAAGATATTTTGTAAACATATTTGATGTACATATTTGAAATATCTAAAAATTGTTGAAAAATGCCCTAAAGTTGTGCTATCTTTCCGGAAATGTAGCATTGAGCTGCAAAGCAAATGATGCGCTGTTTGAGAGTGGAGCTCCATTCTCCCATGGTCTGCAGCCAGTCCTGTTTTATTTTTTTTAACATTTAAAGCAAACATGACTATCATATTGTAGACATAATATTGATTAGCATCTTCATATTAAACAAAAACTGAAATATACTGATGAATAACTACAACCACGCTGTTGTTTAAGTCCAGTGTTAGTCCAGTCTTCAACCATTTCCCTCCAGCTTTCCCCCATCTCACGCACCTCATTGATGTAGACCTTCACCTATTCTGCCTTTTCTCTGCATAGGTATTTTTTCAAGTTTCCATAGCTACTTAAGCCAACTTTCGTTTTAACTTTATGCCCACACTTGGCTCATCATACAGCTCTACCACTTCAATATTACTCTTCATTCTTCGTGATCACACACCAGCATTAAGATTTTTCTGTGTGAAGCAATCCATGTAGTACTTTCCAGTGTAGAGTTTTGAGAGTTTTGTACTGGGTCATAAGGTCAACCTCCTTTAAGAGGAACTTTCCTTAGACTAATAAAGATGTCTTAACTGGAACTGGAAGTTTGTATGTTGTGCATTAGGAAGTTCTTAGAAAGTATGTGCATGTTTTCACACCAACCATAGACAGAGAGATGATAACAGGGCCCTTAAGGCCTGATTAGAGGCCTGCTTCAGTCCTATGGTCTAATGAATTTTCCTTGAATTTTTGCAATAATTTAAAAAACTATGGTGATGGAACCTTCAGGATAGATTTTCAAAGAGTCATATTCCACCACAATTTAATTCCATAGCACATGAATATGGTTCAAAAATACATGTTCTAAATTCCCATTCCCTGTGAAGGTCTGATTACTTGTTCTAGGTTTACTTTGCTTTTTGCCCTGAGCCCACACCACATTATCCTTTTATCGGTTACTCCTTTTGAGAAAATAACCTAGCATAACCTTTTTTTTTGCTCTCCAAAAGTGTCCCATCCAATACAAACACATAAAATTAACAAAACAAAACAAAAAAACTTGACAAAAAACAAGTTTTTGCGTTTTACGTAAAAAACTAATCAAAAGTTGGAGGCGCCTCATACAGATCCACATTTCCAATTGAAGGCATCTTTTAAATGAAATGTTAACCTGCGTCTGGCAGATTTTTTTCTATATGTACAGTACATCATATTAAGGGAAGTGACATTTCAACATTTTCAACAAACATTATTTTGTATGCTTAATGTCTGAAGTTTAGCCTTATGTGATCTGTAGTTTTTTGTTATCAGCCCTTCATACCAACTGTCCATTTATAACAATAGATCTATACCAAATTGATAATAAATAATTTATCAATTCATGCCATGGTCTGTCTGAATACTGGATTCTGATTGGCTGGATATGTTCATTTTGTATAATTGCATGGGTAGTCTGAGTCTGGTTTGGTCACTTATAATATCAATCCGTTGTTATTGGCAACCATAGTAACTCGAAGGCTTCCATTATTAGCAGGTGGCAGCAATCTTTCCAGATTTGCTGAACTAAGATTACTGGGTTATTTAAGCATTTTATATACATTTACATCATTTATTATGCAAAAGCTTGAATTCTGTACTGAGAGACACAAAACGCTGTCAGCCCGCAGCAGCAGATCAATGCTCGTTTGAACGACTCAAACCTTAAACCCAAAGGGATTACTGCCTAAAACTTGGTGTGATTCTTACTTAAATTAAATCAATTTGCCTCATACACAGATGTGTCAGTTCAGGTAAACTATCTTGAACACAGAACTGTTTCTCTGCTTAATCACGGAGTTGTGGGATAACCAAGACAACAAACAACAAGACAACTGCCGCGTTAGTCTTTCCTTCGTGTATTCAGCCAGATAACTGTTTACGTTGACAAGTGACCATGGTGTAAATGGGAAAATCAATTTTCATCGGTGGTTTCTGCTGTATTATCCGCATTACATCAGGTGGTTCGTGCATATAATACAGCAGAAACCACGGCTGAAACTTGATTATCCCTTACATATTTTAGAGCCTTATTAAAAGATAAAGTATTGAATCTTGCTTTATTATTACAATTTATGCTTTTTATAACAATTACCATTAAACAATGACTATCTGTAATAAATGTCTGAATCCATTAACAGCCCTAATTTGCATACTTCAAACCCCATTTGCCCTCAACTAAGCATTCCTCATTTTTCATTGTGACAAGAGGTGAGATTTATCATGGTGACAAGCTCTGAAACTAACAAAATCACAAACAAATGAAAGAAGGGATCGATCTCAAGTGTCTCCCAGAATGATGAACTGGCACTTCAGTGGAAAATCAATGGCTTCTCTTTTCTCCTCACAGCTCTGATGTTGTGCTTGTAATTTTGTGGAAGCTCTCATCAGCTTCAAGCTTTCATCCATCTTTTCTCACATTATAATTTTACTGTGTCTCTGTCAAATTTCCCTTTGAGCCTCAAATGTGTAGCACTTTGATAATAGAACTAGGAGGTAGGGGAAGCTGTAAGAGTCCAGCTGGATGTCTTTACAGTCCTATTGACTTTGCCTGCCTTTTTCTGCCTTGCATTGTGTGGCACTTGCTTATTGGCAGAATGCCTTCGAACTCAATTGATCTGCTATATGTGTTGCATCTCTGTGGGCAAGCTTTTATTACCGGGATCCATAAAAGAGACACACAGTGTTCCTCCATCTCTGGGATCTCTTTTCTTATAATTTATAATCCACGAGTAAGCCTCTAACCCCAACCCCCGCTACACAGATATGTTATAGACTCCATAGATTAACATAATTACTAATTCTGCATACAAATGTGACTACACTTGAAACCAAAGAAAAAACACGCTCATTTATTTGAGATCGTTGACGAAAGATCTTGATTCGTGACACATTTGTAATAGATTCCAAAAGTCATTTTTAAGCAGATAATATTACCCACCCTTTTGCTAAAGGAAATAACCCTTTGTTCCAGTTTGACAGCAGATGTGTCTGATATTTGTAGTCGTGGGTTTCTTTGCACATGAGAGATTTGGAAGTGTGTAATGAAGGTTTGCTTGTCAGTTATGTGAGATAGAGGGAAACCTCTGACAGCTTGAGAAAGTTTCTTCAGTTTCCTCGGTGCTGGGAGAGCATGCTGTCACAGGGAAATCTACAGGCCGAAGCAGCCATCCATCTAAGAGAAAGGGAGGGGGAGAGAAAAAGAGAAAGAGGGGAGGAGAGAAGGTGTAAAAATGCCATTTTTCAACTTAATTTCCTCTATAGTCCTCTATATTTTTCAAACATGGCCATTATGAATGGAGGAAGCATTGTTGAACTATGCACATGCAGTGTTTTTTCTCAAGTGGGTACAATGCAGTCTCGAAACCATGCATTACAGATGTATGCATTTAATATTAGGTTTATGTCAGCAATCAAAGACAAAAAAAAACTATCCCCACACTGTGATCCTTTCACAAAACACTACTTGCTGACAGTCGCATAGAGCAGACACTTCTTGTAGGTGATCGCCAGATTTTGTACCTCAAGATCATTAAAGAGATCATGAACTGGATTTGTTTCCACTATTTGTGGATATCCAGTAATTTGGATGTATTTAGGCATGTAGACATGGTCAAGACGATCTGCTGTAGTTCAAACTGAGCATCAGAAAGAGGAAGAAAGCTGATTTAAGAGACTTGGAGCATGGCATAGTTGTTGGCATAGCTGAGTATTTCAGAAAGATTTTTATAATCAACTGGGATTTTCACGCACAACCATCTTTAGGGTTTACAGAGAATGGTCCAAAAAAGAGAAAATATCCAGTGAGCAGCAGTTGGGTGTTGATGCCAGAGGTCAGAGGAGATGGGCCAGACTGTAGAAAGACAACAGTGTCTCAAAGTACCCACTGCTTACAATCAGGATATGCAGAAGAGCTTCTGAACGCACAACACGTTAAACCTTGAGATAGATGTTCTACAGCAGCAGATGACCACACCGGGTCCCTCTCCTGTCAGCTAAGAGCAAGAAATTGAGGGTACAATTCGCACAGTCACCAAAATTGGACAAAAGATAACTGGAAAAGCATCTCAATGTCAGGTCAGCAAGATGAAAGCAAGAATCCATCCAGCCTTGTTTGAATGGTTTAATGGTGTGGGGGATCTTTACTTGGCACACTTTTGGACCATTAGTATCAACACCACAGCCTGAGTATTGTTGCTGACCATATCCATCCCTTTACGACCACAGTGTACCGATCTTCCGATGGCTACTTTCAGCTGAATAACATGCCATTTCAGAAACCGTGAATCATCTCAGACTGGTTTCTTGAGAACATGACATTGAGTTCACTTTAATCAAATGGCCTCCACAGTCACCAGATTTCAATCCAATAGAACACGTGAGATTCACATGATGGATGTGCAGCCTACACATCTACACCAACCGCTTGATGCCATCATGTCAACATGGACAGCATGGAACTCCCTGAGGAATGTTTCCAGTACCTTGTTGAGTCACACAGGATTAAGGCAGTTTTGAAAGCAAAAGGGATCCAACCCAAAACTAGCAATATGTACCAAGTAAAGTGGCCTGTGAGTGCATTTTGAGTAATTAGGCATAAAAATTTGCAAGTTTTGAATTTCAAAAGTATCTGGGCGTGGTGGGTGCACGTTTTTGGCAGATCTTTGGAATTACTTGACTTTTTGGAATTACTTTTAGAATCACTTGACTTGATGGTGTGATACAAGCTCAGTTCAGTAAGAAAAAGAGAGTGACAGCGTTTTATGCCTGCTTCTGAAAACTGGAACTTCAGCAATACACTCAGGTAAGTATATTTAGCTTCAAACACTTTTGGTTAGTAAAGTTTCCTGTGTAAAATGTATCACTCGTTGCTCATTAGGGTGGTAGTTAAGAGAGGGGAAGCGAGCTGTTCAGAAGAGTGTGAATTGTTTGTGATAGAAACTCCCCAACACTCTGCTCTGGTTTATATCAAAGCATGTGCTCTCGGTCAATGATGCAGCCAAGGTTGTGCAACAGACCCACATTCTGCATCTGCTGCATCAACTACAAGGGAAAATCATTCTGATTGTCCTCTGGCTATACGCTCTTTCACAAGCATGAGCACCTGCCTTAGTGACCCGGCCAGTATCTACACCTGGGTGGCACCCACATTTAAATAAAACACCCTTCCTGGAATTTTCTGTTTATTTCTTCACCTCTGTGTCTCTCCTTCTGTGACTGTTTCCTCTGACCAAAATACTTTCTTTCAGTTCTCACATGTAAGGCTTGCCTGATTATCTGCTTTTTGAACATTGCAGGATGTTAGTGTTCATGGCAGGTCAATTGTTTTCTTGGTAACAATTGTCCCAAGTGTCTTTGCATCGTTGACAAGATCTTCTTGTGTAATTTTGGGCTGGTTCCTAATCATTCTAACGATCATTGAAACTCCATGAGACGGGATCTTGAGCAAAGCCTCGGACCAAGGGATATTGACAGTTAATTTGTGTTTAGAAAGACAGAAAAGAGAGAGAAATACTGCTACATAATTAAACTATTTTCCTGGCAAAATAACTTCTATTTCTTCTGATTGTATTGATGTGATTGTATTTGATTGGTCACATTTGCTAGATCTAATGTTTGGGGATTGTTTCTTTCTCCATAATGTCATTGTGCCAGTCACTGTAGAAAAAAGTACAGATACAGAACTAGAAATGTACTCAAGTAAAATAGAATATACAATTTTAAATCTACTCAATAGTAACTACAGGAATTTAAGTATTTTTAAATTTGTAACTTTTCTCCACTGCTTTTCAGTAACAAACTTCTTGTGAGTGTTCGGGAGAGTCTGTATGTTTAAGTGCATCTGATCCAAACAGTTTATTCTTTGTTCTAACAATGTTGTTTACTACTTTTGTGAATACTTTTGCGCATTGCTAACATTGAAAGAGTACATTTTTTATGGTTAAGGTTTTTCTCTGTCTGCTGAAAATAATAAACCATTTCCCTCTAGGGCAATGTAAACAGAGAGCTCATAAAATATTGCAAAGTGATTTTAACTTTCTAGCTTCTGAAAACAACAGAGAGACTGATATTGTCCTTACTACTCTCTGGGCAAATATCCAGATGGGTTTACAAATTCCCTGAAGCCAGGTCCAAAGCTAATTACAGGCATACAGTGAGAAAACAAATCAGCGAAGATGAGAGTGTAAACAGAGGTCAGCGCGGCTGCTTTTTCAAACAAAGACTGTTAATTGGGTCAGAACGCTTTCATGTCGCACAAGTTTTCCTTAGATAGGGTGAAGAAAGGAAATTTCTTTTATGTCCTTTTGAATAAGTCAAAAATAGAGCACACTGTACTTGAACCTGAGGTGGAAATATCCTAAAGCTTCCCTCCAAAACCAAAAGCTTTTAGGGCATACACTTCAGAAGAGAAAGTCTGTTTCAGACCCGTTCATGCTGCAAACACTGTTTTTTTCATTCAGATGAGCATCTTTATGCAGTGAGTGGCTGTTAGTGGTTAACATCTTTTAGTCTCTATGAGGTTAATCCTGGACTGCTGTCTTATGTTCACTCCAAAATGGTCTTAACATTAATGCTGTCGATTGATAAAGAAATATTGCACATATCCCCAAAAACATAAGTCAGATTAATCACAAATATTGTAATTTAGGTTGGATCACAGTTAGATATTTAAATATAAAATGCACCCTGAAGAGGAAAGGTATATTTAAACATTAAAAACTGTTTCGAGTTATGTTGATTTCGAGTTATGTTAACCGCCCTTTCAATTATCTTATTAAAGCACGTCTTCATAAGCAGGTCTCTAAACCTACTCAGTCCGAACCTGCAACTCGCCCCCTTTTGCCTCTCGAAGACGGGCTCATGTTGCTTGTACCCTGCCACTCATGATTTTGACCAATCATTATCACTTATGCTTCTTGCCTTTCGTGATCACGATCTCCGGGGAGAGTTTGGGGTTATTATGGTTATAAAGTGTATAGGGGTTTCTAAAAATAGCAACATATCAATTTAAATACCTCTATACCGCTATAAAAACAATACACTTATATAGGAGACGAGGATTAAATATTAAAACTAATTCAAAACCTAATAATGTGTATCCGTGGCTATCACAGTTTGGATGAGAAAGAGAGAGGTGGGGAATTTTGTTTATTTAGGCCTATACATTCATTCATTCGTTTATTTATGCTGATATATGTGTTTATTACACACACACTAGGGATGCAACAGTACGCCAAGCTCTTTTTTTAAAATCGTTCTTTGTGTGGCTCACATTTATTTTGCCAAATCAAACATGGACACATCTACAAAAAAATTCACTTTAACTTAAAACAATAAAATAAATAATCGTAGCAAAGTGGACATGAGCTCATGTCATTGTCAAACTCACTCACATTAAAATCAAAATCTACTATGTTTCAGCACCATGGACAGTTCCTTTATCACCACGAGACTGTCATGTTTACTTTTGTTTTCATTGTCCACAAGTGCAAAACAAGCATAAAACTTATTTTACACCAGGAATTGTGTTTTAAAGACAGGGTAGGTAATTTCTGGGAGTCAGTGTTTACATTCAGACCGGCTAAAACAAACCTGGTCCTCCTCGACACAATTTACTAATCTGCTCTGTAATCAAAAGTTTGAAAATAAAGACTTGGAACCAGTTTAACTTTCCAGTTTAACAGTTTAATACTGCAGCATCACACACATCTCACTCCTGATTGGCTACAGGCCTTGTTTTGCCGGCTGGCCAGAATGAGAATTACAGATTTACATCAAAATGTTCAAATGTTAAGAAATAGTTTGACGTTTTGTCACCTATTTCCAAAAATTTGTCACAAAAATTATATAGATATAAAATGTATAGCTTTATTTTCATCTTGGGTTATATGTATATATATATATATATATTGCAAGTTAAAAGTGTGTTTGGAAATATGGTAACTAGAATATTTGGGAGAACTGCATATGGAGTGGACTGATGCTGATCAATCCATTAATCCATCCACAGACAAATCGACAAATCCCAGACATTTGTTACAATTGGCTACAATTATTTTAGAACTTTCGCCGAGCCATTTCTGAACCATAGATAGAAATACAATCATCTAACCTGTGGAGGAGAAGGACTGGATTGTTGCTCAGTGCTCCAAAGCACCCTTTCAGATAAAAACTGCAACCATCAATGCAACCATCAGGACATTTTAGGCCACTTCTTTCCTATTTCTCCTGACAAGCTTTATTTAGAAGCTGAATCATTTATGCCCAGGACTTTGCACATATCCACACCGCTACAAAAAGGGACAAAAAGCTATTTTCCAGTTTTTGTGCTGGATTGGCCTCCAAACTCGCCTGACCTTTACCCCATAGTTTCTCTGTGGTATTGTCAAGATGAAAATCCTGACCCAACTACTCTGAGACTTGAAGACCCCTAGCAACCTGGGCTTCCATTACATGTAAGAAGTGCCACAGGATAATTGCATCCATGCTGCACTACAAATAATTTTTTTTATGAGTTACTGACTTTGGTTTTATTTGTGTGTCAACCATAAGTCATTAAGAAAAATAAGGTTTGACATAAGAATAAATTAATCAATTTAATATACAGATTCCTGGAGGGCTGCAGTCCCTCCTTTGTTCCATCTCTGCTTCAGTACAAACAACTAACAAACTAAGGAGAGCTTAGTTAGTCGAATCAAATGTGTTTCATGATGGTTGCATCTAAACTGTGCAGGGCCGCGGCCCTCCTTATCCAACTCTGGGTTCAGCCCAGGTTTAGTTTATGCGAAGGGAAACATGTTGTCAGATAACCCAGAATTCCATTTGTCCAAGATTTGACAATTTCAAGTGTGAAAAGCCCCCAAGGCGACACATAAAACATTGACTCACTTAAAAATGTGTTTTAATGTGCTGTAACAGAAACAGGAATGTGTGCCATTTGGTATAAATATAGACAAAACTGAAACTATGTGGACATTTTCACCCGACAAATCACAATTTGAATATGTTAGTCTTCTCACATGGCTGTCACCTTCTCAAGTTCATTTACACTTTCTTTCCTGTGGGAGTATGCTGTACCTGTGTGACTCTTCATCGTTTAAAGTCACCTTTCCCTCGACTCCTGCTCTTACTCACAGTTCTCTCGTCCCGTCTACGTAACGGCTCTAGCATTAAATGAGGAACTCTGACCGGAACACAGCTCAGGGTGATCTCTGCCTCTCAGCCACACATTTACCACAACCGCCTCCATCTATATTACAGCCACACATGATGAATGCTATTGTGTTGATTTGGCTTGTTCATGTGCGTGTGAAGGTTATTTTTTTCAAACACTGAACGGTTTGCTAAGCATGTTTCTCTTTTGACTGACTGGTATTTCGAGACACAAGGTCTGATGTTGTACTTCACAAAGATATCTGTTGTTTCTAAAGACCATGAGTGGATTGTTTTAAGTGAGACGGAAAGAAAACAAGAGCTCTTTTTCAAAGCATGCCTCGTGGACGCACTGGAAGCGCCTAGTAATTGATTTGAATGTGGTTTGACGTTAACATGCTGTTGATCTTACTGTGGAACTGTAATAGAGTTCAACAGGCAGGTTGCAGAGGTTAAAATCTGATTCATTTGCTCCATCAGTGAATTGATTTTTAATGATATCCCTTAAACAGTTTAAGTCAGAACCACTGTACATTTTGATAATGTTATCAAAGAAGCCATGCAAGGGTTCAAGCAATTCGCTACCATTTCCACAATCTCATTAATAGAATTCAGGATCTACATTTACCTTTATCTCCACTTAGTCATTTAATAGGAAGATTTTTAGCTTCCTATTTTGGTTTAATTGTTTCAAATAAAGCTATATGGTTTCCTTGGGTTGCAGCCAAGATGGAACACCGAGCTATGCAACTGTGCTTTATCAACTAGCTGCTTGAGGGTGGTAATTCTCAAAAAAAAAAAAAAAAAAATTCCATAGAATGTAAAAAAATGGATGTGTCACTACCTCCTGCACTTAAGCAATTTACAATTACCTATTGGTGGGAACTGGTTGCCAGTTGATTGGCAACTTTTTGATTTACTTCCATTATTTTAGGTAATGGGGCTTCAACGTTTGCATGCATTGGAATTCTCCAAAGTATTCCACACATTTCTTTGAATCATTCCAATCTTTGAGGATGCAGCAGACACCATCATGAACATTTGAAGAGTTTTTGTTTTCTCAAAATGCCATAACTCCATTTGTTTAGAGTAAAAATGTGTTTTCTTAAGCACAAAAGTTGAACAAACTTTCATAAACCATTTCAAAGTCACACAAACATGGGATTTCAATAGAAATTTGTTTTTTTTTATCTTTTGTAACTAGTTACAACCCACCTCTCTATTTTTTCTTAGCACGTAGCCCGTCATGAACATACAATTGTTCCAGTATGATTCTGTCATTCTGATTCTTGTGGTTGTATAAGGTCGCACATTGTCTCTTCACAACAGAGATTTTCGTATAATCTCTCCATGCTTGTAATAATCTGCAGTCCATTTTCAGATATAATCCCACTTTGCATTTATCACTTAGTTCTCATTGGAATTTGTGCATTAGATTCGTATAAAAGCATAAAAACTGACACGTTGCTGTCATGGCTGTAGTAATGTAGTGCATAATGATGATCGGTTCACTTTCATCTCAGCGCATTCCAACAGTGGAGTCCTGGCTGCTCAGTTTATTAGCTCTTTGAATTAGACCCATCATGAGTCAAAGAGAGGGACGACCGGACATTCAGCTCTTATAAAATCCTACTCCTCAATACAGCGGGGCTATTTCAGCTCCTCTTATTATCCTGCTCATCTTGCGATGGGGAATTTTTAGGGTCACTATTATTGAAGGAAACCATAAATTGGCAGTGGTCTCCAAGGCAGGGAGCTCATTTAGTTCCAATGAAGAAGGCATGGTACGAGAAGCAACGTTCCGTTTTTCGTCTGAAGTGTCAGTTTTCCAGCGCAGGTGGTCGATGGCCAACAGAGCAAGTGGTCATCACAACTGGATGCTTATCCAGGCTCTCGACATATTTGCCGTCTGCCTATGTCTCAACACTGACTGAGAACACACCATTAACAGAGGCACAGCTTGACAAGAAAAATGAAGAGAGCTATTTTCTGTGGCCTCGAGTGCCAGGCTGAATAATGAGCAGACATTCTTCCTCTCGGTCCCCCTCCATGGATTCACCCCTCCTTGTGAAGACCCAGTCAGAGAAGAGTGTTTGTCTTTTCCCCTGTTTTCTCTTCTCTCGCGTCTTCTTCCTGTGCCCTGAACTGTGACTTCTTTTCTTAGGAAACCAGGGCAGGAACAGACTGTGAGAGCATGTCACATTCTCAAAGTCTGTCGGATTTGAGCATGAGATGGTTTCCATTCAGAATGCCACCAGCCTTCATTTTGGATGCGGAGCACAAACTGGGGTCTACAAAATAAGAGTCTTTTTGGGAATGTTGTTTTCTTAAGGTTGGGGATGTACCATGCAAGTCTTCTCAAAGGAAAGAAAGGATTTAGTTAGATCCTCTGCTCCCCACAGACACATCTCCCAGTGTTTTTGAGTGCTAATGAAATGACTTGAAGACCCTTCTGCTGGGAAGTCAGCGTGAATTCACTGCCGGAGAGCAGCCCATCAACTGCTGTCTGTGTTTGTTCCACTGTGTTTATAGAAGGTTTTCCTTTACAGATGCCTGGATGTCTTCAACAAGTTTCCTTTAGCTGTTGAGAATACGGAATAACTCTACTGTGAACATTCTGTTTGTTGGCTTCCACTTTGAATGAATGGGTGCGCAAGGAAATGCAGCTGTTGTGGTAATAATTTAGTTTGGCCTTGTGGTTAGTGATATCTTTGAGAACCAATTGACATATACCTAAACACCTTACGCATCATTTACCATTTCAAATGGTGGACAAGATTGTGTTATAATTTCAGATATAATGAGTAGGTTTCAAAAAAAAAATAGGTTTTGATATTTTTAGTTTTAAACAAACATTACAATAAGAGTTTTGACGCATACTTTGCCAGGCTCAAATTAAAATGTAAGAAAATGCAGGATTGTCTTTCACTTTCATTTTACAGACCCCAAATCAGTCCCATCTAATGGTAAAAAAGGGTTAACCCTTGGAAGTACAGTACATGTGATGTGAGCTTTTCATATTGTTTTCATTTTTGTTATAAAAGCTAAAACTGTTCATTGTCATTTTTTAGATTTTTGCAGTAAAAGCAAAAACAAAACAAAATTTACTGTTTGGAATTGTAATTTTTTTTACGATATCAAGCCTAGCTCATCAAAGACTTCTAATGTTTAAGCACTGTAGAAATGTGGCTATACATTTTTTTTCCTTTTCCATATGTTTATGATTTTTTGTGAACGAAACTCTCAATGGTATTATTTAAACAACAAAGTTTCCACTTCATCAGTCACTTATGTTGAAATGGCTTGCTTGAAAATGTTTTGCTCTCTGTACCTTGGTAACAAGGATATTCATCCTGCTCTCTGCTGTGAGGTAGATAAACTAACAATAGTGAGAGTATTGAACTAAAAACAAATGTTCTCACTTGTTCTGGAGCAGAGGCTGGATTAAATACGGTCCTTACTTTCTTAACAAACTCTTTGGCTTCTAAAGCAAGTCAGCAGTGACTCGATCGGAGGAAATGTGGCAGATATAAACAGGAAAGAGGCAGATGTTGTCAGAGAATATGGCGCCGATTGTTTTCTATCAAAGCTTTTGCATGAAATTTATGGACCAAAATTTGGATCGATGCGTAGAGGCCTTAAGCAGAAAGGAGGCAGATGGATGTCAGTCAACTTCATGTATAAAGTCTGAACATTTCTGGTTGTTATAAAACTTCCTGTTTGTGATGCAACATCTTTATTCTATCTCAGACCAATATGATTGAAAATACATTTTTCTATTACTATGGTTCCATTCTGTTTGAACAAGATCGGTTTGGAGCTGCTTTTACCAGTGCTGTGGCACACACGGTTAACAATGGGGTTAACAATGCAGTATAAGGTTAACTACCAAGGACATACAGCCTTAGGAATGTATGAAGAAAAATACTTAGGAATGAATGGCATCTTCTTGTGTTAGTTGGAACGTTCTGATTGGTTGATAACTATTTGAGAGTTTTCACAGCAACAGAGCAAGTAGAAAAAGTAGAAAGTATAGAACATACACAGAGAGCCGATTACTTGGGCTTCAGTCCCTGCTTCACGTCTTGAATGCTTCATTTTTTGTTTACGTCAATAATTTTTTCGTTGTTTTTTTTTTTTTGGGGGGGGGGTGATGGAAGCTTTGTTCGATGTACAATTTCAAAAGATTAAATTCCAACACATCTTTCCTTTCATTCAGTTTTATTGGTTTTATATAGTTATGAAATACCTTTGTTGCTTTATGGTTGTTTTGGATTGGCTTGTGACCCTAAGTGACCTTTTACTTTACACAAAAAAATGCACAGTGACATTATAAACATATGTAACAATGACCTGCGTTTTCTCTCAAACAGATTACAAGTGTTGTCTATGGATCCATTGATGGTCATCTTCCCTGACCGCCAGACTCTTTCCCACAAACCCATCTGACTCCTCCAAGCAGGTAACTTTATATTTATTTACACCTTGTCCTTTACCCTGCCACTGTGATTAAGCATGGGCGGAGTAGAAAATAGAATGTGCTGTTATGCTGAGTCAGACAGAGGCTTTTATGCTTTCAGACACAGGCAACAACTGTGTGACAGTCTGACCTCTCTTCTGAAGCTGATCAGTGTGGTATTTGAGCTGACATTAAACACAGTGCTGTAATTTTGCTGAAGGGTAAATGCAAGGCAAATGCAGGGCAATCTTCACTGCATTCTGATATACTTTAAAAACTCTGCAGTTGAGTAAAGTGCTGGACTCTATAGACACAGTATCCGTCGGTTATCCAGATTGGTGATAGAGTTGAGATTCTCTATTGAAACCAAAAAGCCTTTATATTAGATCTTTTGTCGCTGTGTTATTTTAAAAGTTTCATTCAAACCAACAGAGCAGTAAATGACAGAATATCCACAGCAGCTCATTAGCAGTAAATGTGCGTTTATAGCCTGCGTTTAAAAGGACAATGCTGAAATCATCTGGTTTATGCCCTGGACTTAAAGTAGAATTATTAACTTAACAATGAACGTTGATGGGGCGTTAACATTTTAGTGGCTGTGTGACAGCCTCTGCTCAAATAAGATATGAAAATGAAATGATGAAGGGAGAGGTCCAGATTTATTTTATACTAATGAATTAGCTGCTTCTGTAGTTATAAACTAGAAGGGTTAGTGTTACATTACAACAATAGCAAATATACAATGTAAGCTGATTTTTACATTAAAAATGATTTAGCATTCATGTAAGTGCTCTAGACTTTAATCTCAGAAACATTTCGTTTGAATAGAGCATCCTTACATGAATTCCACTGTACCTGTGCTGAACAAAGACAGATTTGCAAGTACGCAGACATGCATACAGCGGGATGCTAATGAGAGTGAGCCGTGCTGATGGGCTAATGAATGATGGACACTTGAAACTTGAAGAACACTGCTACAGATGTACAGCTGGTGGAGGCAAATACCGATGTGAGTGAGCATTAAAGATTCATTCAGCCAGCTGTTCCTTATCCAGGACATCGCAGTCTTTCTACCATGTGTTCAGATTCTGAGTTCAGGAGGCAAGATAACAGACTTTACTCAAACTCATGGTTTTATAAAATCTGAAATGTCTGTCAGTGAACCGTCGGACATTCCTGAATCATAGATGTTCTGTTCATGCTTAGTTTCAGCGTTTAGTCAGATGTTTCCTCTTTTAAAAAAGGTCCAGTAGCTTTAGTTTATCATTATTGTCAGCAATTACACTTTCATGACTGTCATGAGCCTTAGTAGAAAAGCCCAAGAGTCATTTATCTAGCATTGGTTTTATTTTACTACCAATTTGTCATAAGAACTGTGCTGAAAAACGGTTTGGGGTTGAACTGAATTCACTATGAAAAGACTGAACAATGTTCCTAGAACAGAATAGGGGTCTTTCAATAACGCTGTCAATCAGTAGCTGAGAGAACCACCATTGAGTAACATAGACAGGTTGGGGTGCAGTCAGGTTGCAGATAGAGACACTGTGTTACATCTGCCTAGTGGTTACAGGTATAACATAAGAGAAATTTGACATTTGTGAAGGGGGGACAGGAGGAAATGGTGAACAAATACCAGCCGAATAATAAGAAAATTAATTTATTACAGTTTGACAAAACTATACACATATATGGGCAGCACGGTGGTGCAGTGAGTAGCACTTTGGCCTTCCAGTTAGAGGGTTGTCAGTTCGAGGCTCACCGGTGACCTTCCTGGAAGGAGTTTACATGTTCTCTCTGTGCTTGCGTGGGTTTCCCCCACAAACATGAGGTTAGGTTTATTGAATAATCTAGGTGGGAATGTGTGAGTGAATGTTGCCCTGCGATGAACTGGCAACCTGTTCAGGGTGTACCCCTTCCTCTCGCCCAATGTTGGCTGGAGATAGGTAACAGCAGACCCCCTGACCCCTAAAAGGGAATAAGTGGGTTGGAAAATGACTGAATGAATTGAAACATTTATTTTTGAGTAATTTTATTATTGATTATTTTGATCAAATCTCAATAGCTTCTAAATAAACCACCCCATTACCAATAAGTTCACATGTCACTGTTTAATTGTTAACATACTAAAAATTAAACTTGTGATAATGTAACAAATTGTGTTTTTGCATAATTTCTATCATAATTTCTACAATTTCCCATTTCTATTATATAAATGCTTGACTACCACCAAATGTTGGACACACTACATACAAAAGCAGTTTCATAGCATTGCTTTGTACAAAGTCTATACTAATATGTACTTATTTCTTATTTTGAGCGTGGCTTGTTTTAAATTGAATACTATTATTTTTTTCTATGCACATATACGTAATTATACTTACATGATTAAAGTTCCAAATTATATAGATTTTTCATAGAGTAATGGATCCACAACAACAATAAGAAATATATTTGTTTTTCTGATCTAATCATTTAATATTCCTCCAGTACAGTGTGTGAAGATAAATATTAGTCTAACAAATTCATTTTAGTTTGGAAACATAATGCCCCTCATGACAACCCATAATCCTGGGAAGAAATTTCTACACCTCTCCTGGATCTAATCATTTTCTTTGTCCCCAGACCTTAGTGAAAGCAAAAGTCTGCTATCTGTCAGCACCACCGAACACGTACCTTCCCTTTGCAAATTCTCCAGCATGCAAAAATAATCAGGCAAACAGGAGAGCAACTCCCGCTGGAAATCACAGTAATAAGCCCACCATCACCTTCCGAAATAACAGCTGCTTATGTTTTTCTAATGGGGAAGCGCCATCACAAGCCGTCGCTTCTTGTTCATCAGCAGCTGTTAGCGGTGACTGGAGGTGAGGAGAGAAATCAACATCATATTTCTGTGCCGCGTACAGAGATGAGGCCTGCAAAGAGTTTAGGCCATGACCCTGCGAAAATGATCCTGTCTCATCGCCTTCACACCAGGATTTTGAGACGGGGGCGAAGGGGTCCTGGGTCGGCTTAATAGCGACAACTCTCATGCTGGTGATTCTCAGGCGATACTAGTAATACACACCATCTGCTGAGAGGTCAGTCTGTCCTGACATGGCCTGGCCGAAACAAGAACGTGCGGTGTGCATGTGTCAGACCAAGCGCTTGCAAACCCTCAGGCTAATGTGAGCGTGATGGAAGAGAAAAGGACAGGTCCTCTTTAGCTGTTTCTTCTCTATGCTACTGTATTTTTCTCTAGAGAGACTATGAATTGAAAACAAAAATCTTTTCTCAACCCTGGGTCTAACACTCAAAAAACATATCGCTGTTCAAGATCAAGAACATTTCACATTATATATGAGCCATGGATGGGCATTCCAGCATGACAATTACCCAAAAACACAAGGTGAAGGCAATAAATGGCTTACAAAGAAGCACTTTAATGTCCTGGAGTGAAATTACTCCAAGAAACGTCTTCTGTGATTGGCAACAGGGGCAATGGCATCAAGTACTGTTTCAAAATAAATCTGTTGTGCACTACTAGGCCACCTTGGGCAACCGGATTTGAAATGCTGTTTTGATTTGCAATTGTGTTGTGTGTGTGTGTGTGTGTGTGTGTGTGTGTGTGTGTGTGTGTGTGTGTGTGTGTGCAAGGTTGATTTAATGGGTTACCGTAACAATTTCTATGGAAACCTGAAAACAATGTCTGATAATACAAAGTTTTTGCAAAGTCTTTTTACAGATTCTACTCAAGTTGACCCTGATTGTTTAGATTACTTTAAGTTGAAATTGTTGATTTCTGTTTTTATTCATGATTGCAATGTTAGTTTATTATAATAATTATTTAGTTACTTGCTAAGCAATCAATTTGTTGGATTTTTTTTTCAACTTGGTAAATATAATTTTAATCAGAATAAATATTTGCTTTGTCTGATTTAACCAAAATTGAATTTTTGGGATATATTGGGTAGCAGAGCTGCCTGGAAGAAACTGGTGGAAGTAAGGGAAGAACATACAGTCTCCCAACTAAATGCAAAGCATGAAACTTCTGATAGTCAGCAGTGAAATCCACCATTGTCCTGCTTAACAATACATTACAATAACGCTGCATTATTACTGTATCTAATGCAAGGTCTGCTGGCTTTCTTTATTGAAAATGACCAAATTCTATTCACTATAATTTCCCAGTTATTCATTATAGTGAATTAAACAACATGAGAAAATCTTTAATTTGAAATTTTTGGCTGTTCCAGCTCTTGTGATAAGAATAGAGTAACATAATGTGCTTTATTACATTTTACATTCATTTGTAAATGATGTATTTCTAAAATAAATTCAGGGTGTAGTTTGAGTCCCTCTTCTGTTTTGTAAAGAAAGAGAGTAAAGACAATGTAAAAGTAAAAATGCCATCACAAAAGTGTCAATGAAAAACATCTGAATCAGCACTGGTATAAAGTTTCTACAGTGGGAACATCCTGGTGATGTGGATGCAGTTAACAAAAGGTTGTTTTACTCGTGCACAAGCCCCATTCATTCAAAGGTACTTCCCCTAAGACTGACCATTTCTAGTCTCAACATCTGAAGGGCTGGCTGGCTCTTGAGCTCCGGTGGATAATCCAATGGATGAGTCTCCTTGGGCCAGGGCCAGCCAACATACAGATGGTTTTGGGCAACCCTCCCAGTGAATCCCACACTCTAAAGGTCAGCATTCAGAAGTTGCCAGAGGTCAGAAAAAGACTCTGTGGCCAAGCAAGACCAGATTTAATTTCTACTTAGATAATCATGCTCAACGAAATGATATTGATGACTGCCTATTGAAAGATGAAAATTAAAAGCTCATTATTAATCCATTAACATCATTTTCATACACTGTAATGTCTTTGAAACGTTCAGTAGTTTATTCTTCATCATTAAGACATTATAATATACCTTGCTTTACAGCCAACACTATGAGCTGTGTGTCAGGATTTTCCATTTTGTTCAAGGACGTTGTCTATTTTGCCCAAAGAAAATATTATTTTATTAAATTGTAAAATTTAACAAAAGATACACATAAAGCTTTTCTCTGCTGTGCACTGTTATTCGTTAGGAGTAGGGCTGTGAGGATAAATCGCGGCATAATGTATGCAATACCAAATTGTTACATTACGTATTGTGGAACTACTGGAAGATAGTGTCTAGGAGCTGAAGTGCTTTTTCTTCTTTGAGTGATTCTGGTCACTTCTGTTACTTATTTACCTTGTCTTCTCGTTTTATGTAATATTTCCTTGGAGACAATTATCCTTTACTCACATTATAGACTATTAGGATTATAAAAATTTGCTTTCTCAATCTAAATCCTTATCTAATAAGGATTTAATCCAATCTAATCCTTAGAGTAAGGGAGAGCATTAAGGATCGCTTTCATGCTTACAAATTTTAAACAGGTCAAGATAACGGACAAGTTCTGAAACTTGCTGAAGTCATGCTCCAAAAAATGTTTGAGATCATGACAAACAAATCATCTGACGGATTTCAGATGGAGCACCCCTGAAGCTCTGATCATTAAATCTATTATAGGCTGCATAATAATAGAAAAGCACTTACGTTTATACAGAAATGCAAGTCTGTTTTTTCAAATAGCCCTTGCGAGAAGAAATGTTCAGATAAATGTAGGTGGATCGTGAACTCTCATGTTTTAGAATCATTCTAGTGCTGTTTGGTCATTTTTATTTTCATCCTTCCAAATAGAGACCTTTTTGACGACAGCATTTTTCTTCACTTTACATTTTCATGTTTTGTTACAATTTCTTGGAATTTTTCTGAAGTGGTGCATAACAAGTGACAGTGACGGACAGGAACTAACTATGTGATGCACACACATATGCGATTTCCTTGATTGAGCCACACTGAGTCATAAGTATGCGAGTTGTTTCAGATGGATTGTTTCTGAAGTGGCAAAGAAATACCCAAACAAGGATCTTTGACTGCTGGACCAACCTTGGTGGTTCAGGTGCTCCTCGTGGACAAATTAAGTATGGTGTGTATCACTCAGAGAGGATGTAACCACAATGCTCCGCCAATCAATAACACAGTGCAGCCTCGTAGCTTATCAAAGTCATACTAAAACATAAAAACAACACTAAACCTGTCAGTGAGCACAACCAGAATTAATATATTCCATCACACACCACATTACAAGACATGGAAACCCATTCCTGCCAGGCTAAAAATAGCTCAAAAATTCTTTAGATTTTTTTTATTCCCATAATTTCAAAATGTAAACTTTTTATCTAACTGTCCGGGGTTTGGCAGCTTCTCCCTCTTTATTATGTCTCACCTGTCTCTTATCCCTGGTAGCTATTTAGGTTTCTCTCTCTCTATCCAGCTCTCTGTCGCAGTTTAGTAGCTGGCTGATGGTTTTCTATTCGGCTTGTATTATCATGTTTAGTTAGTCTATTGTTTTGTTTGTTTTGAACACCCAGAAGACGGTGCTTCCTTCTTAAGTTCAGTAAAGACTGTTTTCTCGCCTACCTGTCTCCAGGATCCTTCTCACTTTACCTTTGCAGTGACACTTACAATGCGACTTTTGTATCTCAATTTTGACATTTAAACTTTGATTTTTGATCTACAAATTTTGGATCTCGTAATTTTTATTTTTAATCTAATATTTTTATGCATAAATTTGGACTTTTTAATCTCAATTTTTTTACTTTTAAGCCATTATTATTTTTTCAATCTGGTGGAAATGGGTTTCCATACTAAGACTTTCAACTAAGAAGCTTTCAACTAGAATTTTGTTTAAAAACAAAATTTTGTCTGGTTTTCCACTTGAATCGGGTGTGGAGTACAAACAGAATCCAAATACGGTAATAGCAACTGAAAAAAGAATGCTTAAAACATTGCTCTTGTTGAAACTGCAGTATTCGCACACATCTAGTTGGTTGTGCATTTGAATTGAAGTATTTTCAACCACAGAAGTACCTTCTTGTCAACTGCGTGATTTCAAACACAGATATCTCATTGGTGTTTGCCCAAATTATTTCTCAGCTTCTGGTGGTTTGAAATGTTCATGAACTTCTAAAGTGAGCATCAACTTATTAGTAGATATCTCTAGTTATAATTATAATTTCACAAACACAAATAGCTTTTGTTCCACCAAACCTGGGACTATGCTTCTTTTTTTCTTACAACAGACAATGCACCTCACACTCTTTTACTTCTCTTTCTCACCTTTCTGAACAACATCCACAGTCTCAGCAGCCGTTCTCTCGCCCCCTGACCCCCCCCCCCTCTTTCTCTCCCTCTGCTGTTAGGTAAAGGAGACACTCTTACCATGAGCATCAGCACTACACTTCAAACTGTAGCCTCTCCTCACAAGAGAGATGTGTTTATTTCCATGACCTTTATTGGTCGCCGTCTCTTCTACAGTGTGCAGTTGTTCGATGCTTTGCAATAATTACTTTTGCGGATGGGAGAGAGGCAGGCTGCAGTTGAATCACATTAGACAGCTTTACTGGCCAGGTGTCTGTTGTTCTCATAAAAGGCCAGGGCAGGTGACTGATAACACGCTCTCATCTGGAAATATTCAAATAGAAGGAAATACATTAAAAAATCATTATAAATGGAAATTTGACTCTGCAGATTATGGTCTATCATACAGGGGAAGCTACATACAGGTAACGTTTCAATTTAGACAGTTGTTACCACACCAGTGCCATAGAAAGACAAAAGAAAAATGTTCTCTGAATGTAAAACACCATAGAACAACACTGTCATTTCCAAGAACTGCAGGAAAATGATAAAGTGGCTACACCTTATCGATTTGAATCTTTAGAATGGCTCAGAAAGTCTTCTCTGTTTGTGATTCTTTTAATCCAGACATCTTTTAACTATGTTTTTGTTGATAAACTTGTTATGCTGTGTGCAGATCTCTATTGAAAGATTCAACTCTGTAAACTGAGTGGAACTTGTCAGACTTTGTAGTGTTATGAATCACGTTCCTGCTGTTTAGAGTATTGCTTGCTCCCATAGAGTAACAAAAACTTAATGTCCACAAGAATGATCAAAGTGAGCAGATATGGCATAGCAGCTCCCACAAGTGGCATACAATGCTGAACCTTTTTCATTAGTTATTTATTTTATTTTTTAAACCAAATGCTTCCTAAACTCTAGTTTTAATAAAGTACACATTTAAGTAATTGTCATGAAAATTGAAGGGAAGCTCAGGTTCCATTGTCATCTTGAAGTAATCACCAATGGATGGATTGCTCTACATTTACAGTGGTACCTCGAGATACGAATGCTTCGAGTTACGAAATGTTCGAGAAACGAAAGGTCTCGCAGGAAATAGTTTGATTCGAGATTCGAAAAAAATTCCAAGTTATGAAAAACAGTTCTGCCCTATTATTCCCTTGTTAAGTCTGACGTTGTGCTGTGTTTTCGGGTCGTGGTGCTCTACTCTCCCATTGCAGAATGAAGGAATAATGTTTTTAAAGTGGAAAAGTGCTGTTCTGTAGCGCAAGTTAGGAAACAGGAAAGAAATAGCGACCCACAAATCCTGTCTTTTCTCTACATTTTGTAAACAGATCCCTGTGATCTGCAATCGCCATCTTCAGGCAGGGAGCATCATTGCATCAATATTTCCTTGACCCTAATAAAGACACCCTGCTGGGAACACATGCGAAGATTCGTGCAAATCTAAATTCAGATCAGTATATAGAGGCCTTTACTCTTCCTCAAACTTTCCTTCTCATATTGTTAACTAATATTGAACTTTCAGCTGATATTATATTGAATTTTAACAGAAACTAAGAAATAAGTTCTTAAAATTAAGTAAATTGCTTAGAACTCCAGCTAAACTGTGAAATGCAATGGTTACGAGAACTGGAAGATTCCAGAAAATGTAAATAAATGCACAACAATAGGAAAAATAGGGGATAGATAAAGTATAGAAAGCCCAGCGGCACAGCTTAACAACACAAGGACCTGCTTCTCCCCATCAGCTCAGTCCTTGGGGTGCAACAGAGTACAAGAGCCTCTTCTGAAGAATATTATTTTCTCTCGCGGTTCTCCTTACTTTTGCACCCTGCTCACATTCATCCCAAATTCCCCGCTCTGGGATCTACATTCGACATGCCACAAACAGTATTCCCAGATGTTTCAAAGCATAAGTGAGTCTCAACATCACTCTCTCTTTTGTTTTTAATTTTCCAAGAAATGCTTGTGCCATTTCACGGCCGTCTCTCTCGTCTCCCCAACCGCCTGAAGTCAATCCACAGTGTGTGTGTGTGTGTGTGTGTGTATGAGTGACGCCGGGTGAGAAAGAAGCATCTCCAGTGGATTTTCCAATGCTGTCTGCCAATGAGATCTTTTGATCCGCTGCCAGGTGATGACAGACGATCTGCATTAATCTCCCTCATCCACTGAGTCTTTCCAAACAGAGGCCAGGAAGCAAGCCTCACCGGTGTGAAAAGGGAAATGACGCCATGCATGATGCCATCTTTGACTGTTATTTCTGTCTTAGCCATAGATAACTCAATGGCGTTGAAATCTCTAAAACTCTCACGGGTAAAGCCAGTCTGGAAGTTGTTTTAGGGCTAGAGTGGAAAAAATACAGGAGCTGACAATGATCAGTTGGAATCTTAAAGTGTTTTTGACATTGGAATATACCTGTGAGCTCTCTAAAATGTGGGCACCATGATCTTTTGCACAATCTTTTGTACCCCACTAGGACCCCTATCCTAAACGATCGACTGTTTGAAGCTTTCTAAAACCTTGCGATAAATATCCAACCTGCTGCAGTAGATTTTTGAGTTTTGAAAAAAGTGCCCAAAGTTTTCAAACTCAATGGTTTACCTATTTATAAATAACACCACAACTTTCTGCACTTTTTAGGAAAATATTGGGCTCTCCTGATGTTGGGTCAGTGAATGGACCCAAGGTGGTCCATGGTGGTCCATGATCAGAAGGTGGTCTGGGAATGCAAAGTATATATAGGGGAGTGGTAACAAACTTAAATGCTGCTGATCATCTAACAGGCCAAAACCTGATTCAAGTAGATTGACTTAAAGTTTTGTAGTTTGCATCTATTTTACAGTGCAACTCTGCAGAAAAAGTTTATTTTAGTTTAATATTCAGGGTTTGACCTTGCAATTAGCTGAAGAATTCTTCTATAGTTTTAATGAGGTTCCCACAACTGCCTATCAATCTATAAATTAAATCAATTACTGCATCAACATTTGCATTTCAAAATCTGTTTTCAATAGTGCGTTTAGAATCTTCTTCAGATGTGCAAAGCAGCTGATGCTAATAGATTCTGAAGTATATCTAATTAAGATAATGAGAGCTTTGATGTCTCATGTCAGAAAGTACCCCGCAACTGAGCAACTACACAAAAAAGCAGCAACTCCATCTACCCATGAAAGCAAGTCCTTGTGAATCTCGTTTTCCATACCTTCAACTAAGTTTCTTCAGGAAAATGGAGGGAGGTGGGTTTCATAGAAAGAGGTTGTGACTTTAGCTCCTTTCTATATTCATCTGACCTCTTCCTTTATAGCCCACTGCTACTGTACAATGAATATGCATTAGCCCTCTTTCACGTGCTGCACTGTCCTTCATGGATGATAAACAGACTGCGGAAATTCATTTACATTTGTATTGACAAGAGATTGCTTCAATTTAATCACCTTATTTTCTCATTTGGAGCTTTTCTCAAAGTCAGCCTACCCTCTAGTGTTTTATAAGCTGTCCCATTTCCATTTAAATTAAATAGGATGCACATTTTAATGTGACAGATTTTTTTTAAATGACCATGATGGCTTGAACAAATCTTTGTATCTTTTTGAGACCAGGAAATTCTCGCAACACTCTTTCTGTTAGCTTTGTAATCCTGGCGGGTTAATGTGATTTCAATGAGCTGCTTTGGAACTTCTTGTCTTTGTAATGACACAATAAAAAACTCAAGTTTCATGGGGTTTGAGACTCAAATGTCTCATTACCTTAAACCTGAAGAGTTTTTATTTTTTTTTTTATTTTTATTTTTTTTTTTTATACGAGACTTGATATCAACTTTATTTTGCTGTATTCACTTATTCTCATCATGTGTTAATAGCCTGGTTTTATTCAAAGTGAAACACCATTAATCTTTTTGGACCAAACTATGGTGCTCCAAAATGAAAGTGTTGAAATAAAAAAAAATGTCTGTTTAATAATTGCTTTAAATAAAAGTGTCAAATACATTTTTTACCGTTTAATTACGGTTTGATTGAGAAACATCTATTATGATTTGAAAAGAAACAATTTCATGAAAACACTTTTTTTCTCAATTTAACATTTAACATTAAATTTAAAGGCTTTAATAACATGTAGGAATTGAACTCTTCAAATGCTCATCATCAAAAAAAAAAAATGCATCAATATCTAAATAACTATACCCCTGAGCTATTTTAACTCCACTCAGAGATCATTTTACTCTGAGCTTTTTAGTGTGTGCATATAACATATAACCCATGTCTTGTGTGGTGAATTATGAACATTACCAGAACTGCCAGACTTGGACAGCAAAAATCTGTTACATCAATTCTTCCGTGTGTATGTGTGGACCTACAAACACTACCAAAGTGTTAACAATAACACTATTTGAGTTTAAAAAAAAAACACGGCCTAGTGTTAATATAGCACTGTGTGAGTTTAATAAACACTATCTAGTGTGAATATAGCACTTTGATTTGACAAAAGACTGCCTAGTGTTGATATAACACTATGTTAGTTGAATAACCACAATCTAATGGTTAACACTATGTGAGTTAAATAGGCACTGTCTGACTTTAAAATCACACTATTTGAAATTATTAAACACTGTCTAGTGTTAATATAACTCTATGTGAGTTGAATAAACACAGTCTTGTCTTAAAATAATACTATTTTAGTTTATTGAAGAGAATCTAATGATAATATAACATTCTGTGAGTTGAAATAAACACTTCAGCTTGCCACTGAAGATAGCATTCCTAAGAAGGTTGTGTGTCACAGGGCATCATTTGAAAACCCTGACACCATACTATCATGATCATCCTGATTAATAATATATTTTTGCAGTGGCTCCAATCGAACTGAAAGAATCTCAGGAGGAAGAGTTCATATTTACAAATCTGAACTGACCGATGACCAGCCAAGACTTAATAAAAATATGATCCATGTAATATTTGTGGATGATTAAAACAAAATTCCACACATGTTCATGGCAAAAGTTCACAGTAGATCATCTGTAATACCTTAGACAGTTAGATGGTTGATGTAACTTTGATGCTTGGCATTAAAATATTAATATACAAGCTGACATAAGCATGTTAGATTCATCACCCATGCCATTAGCCACATAACTAATCTATTATCCATAGGGTGTTTACACTCTAAATTCTCCAAATATCCACATCTACAAACGGACATCAGTCACCAGAGTTGAACTTGTAATGCACTGAAACACTTTGTATGTGTTTCGGAGGGTAACAGAGGTTTTTATTGTTCCTAAATGTGCCAGAATTAGTAGGAGGGTGGCTGCCTTGCTTTTGAAGAATTAATAAGGCTGTCTCATTTAAATGTGCACAGCGTCTGCGACAGCTTCTGAAAGTCCCAGTTTTACATTTTCCTGACAGTGGCTTTGATGAGCGCTGATAACGTACAGCAGCTCCCAGGGAGCCCGCATCTTATAATAAAGAGTTTGGCAGCAGAGACAAACTCGGCTGATCCAAGCAATGCTTTATTATGTGTCTTCATAGCAAAAAAAACAGCTCCCATTTATGCCTCCCACTATTTTTACACTGTTATTATGGCTTAACATTATCCGATTGTTCACATGCCAGCTTGTATACATGAACGGCTTTTGTTCTGTATGAACAGAGTGAGTGAGTGATGGTGCTTAATGCCTGTTTTGCTAAATTTAAAATTCACGGTATTAGCACCCTGTCTTGTGTTTAGGAAAGATTCTTTCCCTAAAGCAATTTTTTAAGTGAGAGATCAGTAATCTAGTTTCTTTTCTTACTTCGACACATCATGCTGCATTCTATCTACTATTGGAGACCAGTCAGTGTATCAGATGACTAAATGAATAATTAAGAAAAAAAAACTAAATGACAATTAAGAATTGAACTTTGTGGGACTTAAAGAAACTAGCAGCTATGTGTCACATAAATGGCTACTAAAACACAATGTTTTTCACGAACACGACACAAAATAATCATTCCATATGCTACTCATTCTGGAGAAATGTGCCTCGGGAGATGCAGCTGTTTGTAAAAGCTTTCATTAAAAGTGCCACACATATTGCTTTCCCTGTTTGTCGTCACGGTAGATCAATGGGTAGCACTCTGGCCTTCCAGTTAGAAGGTTGTCTCACCGGTGACCTTTCTGGAAGGAGTTTGCATGTTCTCCCTGTGCTTTTGTGGGTTTCCTCCGAGTACTTCAAGTACTACCATGTTAATCCTTACATAGCGCAAAGAAAATGAAGTATTGGGGAGGTGGAAATGGTGGCTCTCATCTGCACTTTTTAATTGTTTTATAATTGTTCTACAAAGACGAAATCACAGTCAATAAAGTACAGTAAAGACATCAAAAAGTCACCGGGAGGTGAAAGGCAAGATGTGGCTAAGTTTGTGTTAATCGAGGTTAATATTGATCCTATAATTTCGCGATAGATAAAGTCCGCGCCACACAGAGATTAGAAAATTGTATGTATGTTTGACAAGTGCTTATGGAACAGAAATTTTAGATAAAACCCATTTTCAGCAAAATAGTGTTTCGGAAAAAAATACAATAAAATAACATTTTGTCAGGCTTTTGCTCAAATTTGCTTCACAACCTCTGCCACATCCTGAAATATAAGGAATGCATGACTGAAGATCTGCCAGCGGCGAAACAATTTTAACAACGCTATTAGTATCCTCTTAGCTAAACATCCGGTATTGCTTAATACTGTTGAGAAAGATGGCTTCAAAGAGATGATTAAAGTACGGGATCCCGGATATGTTTTACCAACTCGAAATCACGTCAGTTGATTCATAATAATATGCGTAACCATCACCTTTTTGTGAAGAGCAGCAGTTTGAAACCAATCAAACCTGGCTAAATACTAGTCTGGTCATTCTAAGACAAGTTACTGCAGTAACCCATCTCTAAATTATTAGGACATGTAGTTAACACCTAGTCATGCATTTACAAATATTATTTTTTTTTTTATTCCAGTAGATAATGTTTGCCATACGCTTCAAAACAAAGGCAGAGAGATTCAAATCATAACATTTGCTGGCTTAAAATGACTGCTGACCTCTAAAGGTTGAAACAAGTCATGATTACTCTTTATGACATACTTCCAGTGCTCATGCATCGCTGAGCAATTGCCTTAAAGATGAATGAGCAGTTTCAACAGATAGCTTTCTCCTTGTATTTTTGACCTTCTTGGTCACGGTGTCTCTTAAGCAGGCTGCAGCTGAGGCGATAGGGCAAGGAAATGCTCACAGCCGTGTCAGCAGAATGCAATCAAGTGTAGAACAGCAAACGCCACTGAAAATGTGAGTTTCCCTCAGTGGTCTATTTTAAATTACCCTGGATACCAAGAAAAGCCTGCCTTTTTGAAGAATCTCAACTATACTGCTGGAATATTAGGCTGTCTGAACGACTGAGAAAGGACATTTTTCTCCACCATCGACTTTGGCAAGTGGAAGCAAATGATAGATGCGACACAATCAATGCCATACAGGGGTAAATATATAGCAAGTAATTGATGTGTACCACTATCAAGGGAACTTTCATGCAATGTTCTTTAAAGGTTCCCAGGCAAAGATCTAAAAATAAATGTGGAGAAGTGAGTTAATTTGAAAGGCAGAAGGAGTGGGAAAGAGACCGTGCTTCTGTGGGTTCACATTTCTCATTCGGGCTCTGGTGCAGTCTGTGAGCTTTGGATCCATCCAAAGATTGTTTGGCGACAGACAGCTTGCATTTCATACACTCTGCACTTTCTGTCTCGGTGAGGTTGTGTATTTCATCTCCATTCCTCATCCATAACAGTCTTGGCTTTAGCCATATGGTGTTGAGTTATATTACTCCGATCCTGTTTTCCAAAGTCTTTGACAAACATTGGTTTATTTCCCAGCAGATGCTGCAGTATAGTCTTCGTACAAATTGCTTGAAAACTTTCTCCAAGGGCTTTTGAAAGATAAGTACTGACATTTAAATGGGTCAAGAACTTTAAAATCGCAACCACCTTTGTGTTTAGACGTAGAAGATTATGTAATAGTCTATATGGATGGAAAGCAATGATGCAGTTCCGCTAAAATCCCTACCAGCTCGGTTGCTTCCAATATCATGCACATGATCGTTTTTTTTTTTTGCCAAAAGCAAACAGCTGAGCACTGGTATGTGTCAAGAACAAAATAATACAATAAAAATAAATTTATATAATTATAAATACATTAACGTGATGTGTATAAACAACTATATTCAAGCTACCTCATTGACCATGGTAGATCTTTAGTATGAACAAGTGAAAAATGCCATAACTTTAATGTGCACTGGGTACCGAAGTGACTGAACGGGTGTACATGAAGAAGGGAAGATCTTGTGCATGAAGCCTAATATGTGGTTAAATGCCACCTCTGGAAACGAGGGACCAGCCAGATGCACGACACAGATAAAAAAAAAAAAAATTCGTTCATGGGTGTGTTGTGGTAAAAACTGAGGCAAAGAATCTGGAGGAGTCGAATTATGAATTGACAAAATGACAAAGTCATTAATTTTTTTTGCAAAGGCTTAGATAGCAAGTCGAACTTTACAGACTTTACTGAAGTTTACAAAAAGCTGGTTCAGACTGAATGAAATAGGAAAAGGACCTGTTGAAAAGAAATTGGGTTAATAGGATAAATAATGTGTAATAAACAATAAAAATTCTACCAAAACATGTGAAAAAAATCAACCAGAGAACATTATTAAGCTTATTTGTGCATTTATCAATGCTATAGTAATTATATTGGCTTGTCAAAAAAAAAAAAACAATTCTAAACGCGTCTCCACCTAGACCGTTTGAGCTAAACCCTTCAAACTTTATCAAGACATCGCAACTGGTCTGACTCATGTTGCTGTATATTATCTAAATGATGCCTGATAAGGAATTGTTGGAACTCTCTGAGAATTCTCTGAAATTTTCCATTGACTTAACATGGTGTCAATCTTTGCAAAACTCTGACTCAAACTGACAGTTTTAATTGAAACTGAAATTTATACTGACCATACTTTGGGATGTTACCAGTTTGTGCAAGAGCATACCAATCACTAAGCAAAAGTATTCGAACCTTTTGGGCTTTGGAACGGGTTAAATATTTACCAATGGCTATTTTAAATGTATTTTTATCAGCCAACATCAAGACACCAACTAACTTTAGCCATCTAGATATTTAAGCGTAACCTTCTGCCATCCTGGAAGTTTGTTTTATCTCACTTTAAACATTTACAGGTTAACCGCAGAACTGTGACTCATGGAATTAAGAAAAAGTTTTGTTTTCTTCTAAAAAAATTACTTTTAAAATCTTTAAATGTACAATTTACATTTACTTACTTAAAAAGTGCAAATTTCCCAAAATATTAACTGAAAATTATAAAATAACAAGGTTCATGGGGAGTTTATTAAAACCATCTAGTTAATCATTGATGGCTCCACCTCTTTCCATGGTCACATCTGTATATAAACACAAACAAGACTCACTGACATTTCTTTAAGCTATCCCTCACACATCACCACTTATATTTACACAATATCCCTACTTCGGGGGTGTGGAAGGGAATTGGGGTTTATGGGTTCTGAGCTCAGGACCTTTACTCAGAGAGCTCGTAGAATATACTTCCCCTCAACTCACCAGATATGTTTACACTATTAGGCTTGTTTGTGTAAGCAATGTGATGAAAGAGTACGCAGTGTGGCATCAAGTCTCCCATGCATGAATCAAAACTGCTTTTTGATGTAGCTAAAGGGATCAACAGTGTGACGTAAGGCCTCTTTATGTAGAAGCACTTCCCTGGAGTGCTAATGAAACAGCAGGTCCACTCAACCCTGCTGAACCCTTGTTCGGTTTGGTTCTAGCACTGCACAGGAATCATATAAATGTAAGTGACACATATGCACCGGACCAAACAGAGAGATGGAGGAACATGCACTCACAGGGGGAGGGAAACCTTTGAATAGGTAGATTGACAGGCAGTGAGCTCTGGGAAGATGGAAAGAGCGTGTGTTTTTTTTATGGAAGAGAGGGTCAGGAAGTGGCAGCGTAGGCAGAATGGCAGTGGTTAGATGTGACACGCTGTCAAGTGTTTGACTGCACCACTGTGTAGATGGCAAACACAGCTGGCACCTCATGCTAGATGCAAAATCCTTCATTCTCCCATGTTTGTTTTACAATTGGGTGGCATGCTTGGATGGGAACCCTAATAAGCAAAGTGGAATTGGAAGCAGATTCACAATACATTATATTTTTCATAGTACTTGTATTATTTCACCAATACAGCATTTAGGGAACAATCAGGAACCTTAATCAGGTTTAACAGATGCTATGTTTTAACTTCTCAGAATGCAAGACTGTAAGGCCAACTAGGAATTACCAAGTTGTATTTTTTATATATATATACAAGTTGTAATTGTATTATTAAAATACTTAGCTTTTTATTTTAGGTTAGCATTCATCCTTCTTTTATCCAAAGCAAGTGAAACAGCTTTAACAGATTAACTCAAAACTGAAATGGAGGAAGGACCTGCTTATAAGGACGTAGTATAAATTTGTGGGTTTTGCATCCAGATTTTTTTCTTCTGATTTCTCATTTTAAAGAAATCAACCAGAGAACATTATTAAACTTATCAGTGCCTTTATCAATGCTATAGTAATTATATTGGCTTGTCAAAAAACAATTCAAAATGCATCTCCTCCTAGACCATTTGAGCAAACTTGTCTGACTTATGTTGCTGCATATGTTGCAACTAACAGAATTCAGAAAAATTGCTGAGGATGCTGTGAAGTGTTCCAATGACTTAAGAGGGGGTCAAACTTTGTAAAACTGTAACTCAAACTGAGGGCCTCAAAATTGAAACTTCAGACTGACCACACTGTCTGTGAAAAAAGAGATCAGCTTTTACATTTTACTTTTCCTGGGTTTCAAAGGTCTTTGCACACAGGCAATTGCACAATTTTATGACTTTGAAAAGCAAATACTACATAGATACATCACAGTTTTCAAATCAATGGTTCATGGATGACTTTTTAGCCATTTCAAACTACAGGAAAGAAGACTATGAAATGAGATCATTGCTACAGAAGAAATGCAATGGCTCAGTGCACAGCGTTAGTTTTTTTAGAAATGGGTTTAAATCCCATTTTGTGCCAGAAAAAGCACCCCTGTTGTGATGAGGAGCCATAGCCGTTTCCATGGTGATTAAAAAACATACTGTTTAGAATGCATTTTGTTTGGCAAAAAACAAAGAAACATAGAAAATGAGCATAATCCGAGAAACAATAATTTAATGAATAAGCAAAATGCCATTTAAAGTGTAAAGAAAGCAAATGAAGTACTTAGCTGGTTATTTTACAAACAAACTTTCAGAGATTGCTCTAATGACTAGGAACATGCTGAAAATGATGCACTGCTTCTGGAAGTAACATTTTATTTTTATTTTTTTTAGAGCACTCACTAACTCAGAATCTGTTATTCATACATGTATACGGCCGTATTTCACTTGCAGCCGTTGCATCACCTCGAAGGGTTTGCTTATTTTCACTCTCACCTGCTGCAATGGCCGCAAAATTAATTTTATTTGGTATAATAAAAACATCACGCTCTTTGTAATTTATTTAGGTAGCAATATTTTTCCGGGACCATATCCAAAACCATTAGAAATTAAAGTGTTCACATTTTAATTTGATATATTTTTTTTAATTTCCAGTCGTTTAACATTTAGTTATTGATGCTCACAGCAGAGTGTAATACAAACCCATCGCTTCATGGCACATAATAAGTTCTCCTCTGAGATTAATTACTGTAGATGTCCTGATTAATTAGGCATGGAAGCGAAGAATGGCTGTTTGCAAGCAACAATTCAAGGTCAATTATTTAAAATAATTGTGCTGAGAATGACCCACTGATCAAAAAAGAAGCTCCGGTGTCACAAAGAGAGAGATATCACAGCTAGAACAATACGTTTTGAAGGCTTTTGTTTTATGTTTGGATAAATCATGTTCTTAGATGCTGGAGAATTGGAAACTGCCCGATACCGTATTTGTTATTTAATATTATGTATTGTTTACAATAAATTAATCAATGAGTAGTTATTTTCATTAATTAACAATTTAGTTTTACAATAAATAGTAGATATATTTCTCAACTGTTAACAATAAATGAAAAGAAAAATACTAAAACATACATCTTTTTTAATTTAATGAACAGAAAAAATTAAAGCTGTGAGCAGCGATCAAAGGGCTCTCGCACCTCAGGCACTCTAGCTCCTCAGTGGCCAAACTGTTTGCGCCATGACCAGTCCTTATTCAGGAGATTCAAGACATGAATAAATGGATACATTAAATAATGACAACTGCAAAATAAAATGTATTTACAAATATTCTCACAAATGCCAAAATTGGTGAAAGAATTACTGTATCAATGTTAAATGCTATGCTTACTGTGGACACCTGGTGGCATTATAATTTAAACTGTAGGTTGCTATATCAATGTGTTCAGATGTGTTGCTTTTAGCTATTTTAGTTCAGCTTAATGAAGAGTTTTAAAGAATAAATATCTGGGAGCAGTTTGTCTAAGTACGAAATGAGAGGCAAAACAATAAACGACTGGTAAACGGAATACTGGATGTAGCCATCAGAAGATAAGTACACTGTGGTCATAAAGGGATGGAATTGGTCAGCACTGTGGCTGTGGCATTGACACAATGCTCAATTGGTACTAATGGTCCCAAAGTGTGCCAAGAAATTATCCCCCACACCAATAAACCACCACCACCGGTGTAAACCATAGAAAGCAGGGTAGTTCCACTCTTTCTTGTTGTTGTTGCCAAATTCTAACCCTACTATCTGAATTTCGCAGCAGACATCCATTCAGCTGTGCAACTTTGGTGAGCCATTGTGAATTGTAGCTTCAGGTTACTATTCTTAGCTGACCGGAGTACCAATCGGTGTGGTGTTTTGCTGCTGCAGACCATCTGCTTTAACGTTTGACATTTTGAGCATCTCAGAGATGCTCTGACCTCTAGCACCAACAAATCATTTGTACCCACAGAACTTCCGCTTACTGGAAATGTTCACATTTTCTGCCCTTTCACTGTAAAATAGATATGTTTGTGTGAAAATCCCAGTAGATCAACAGCTTCTAAAAATACAACCATGCTACGTTATGTAAATCACCTTTTTTTCCCCATTCTGATGCTCGGTTTGAATTGCAGCAGATGTCTACTTGCCTAAATATATTGAGTTGCTGTGGTTGAGTGATTGAAAATGTACATTAACAAGCAGCTGGAGAGATGTACATAATAAAGTGGCCGGTGGATTATATTGTGTTCTCTACACCCCAAAACCTATTAAAACCACTTCAAGTAAACATTGCAACATTATGTTAAATAATATATATAATCAGAAAATAATACAATAATTCTTTACTTGACTTTCATGAACCACTAGCTATTATAAGTTCAAAATATCCCTTTCTACCTTTTTCAGTTGAGCCTCTTGCACGGCAGCTTGATTATCGCATGCATTCAGTAGGTGCCATTCAAATTCTGAGTGTTGCATAACTGGGACTCACTTCATTTTGATGTGTTACACCCTAACGGCAGACTCTAATATGTTCTATAACCAGCGCACAGTAAAAGTCAGCCCCCGTAATCATGAGTCATTTCAATTCACAAAGAATAGCTGAATACGATCAGGTCTGTCGTGAGCATGTTTACTCGTGCGTTTCAGAGTTTTGTCCTTGTTGTGAGTGGCACAGTGTGAAAGAGCCCTTATCAGTCCAGCTGCCACCAAATAATATTTTCATTATTATTGGCAAAAATCCATTACGCCAACTCCGAGCAGTAGCTAGAGCATTTAATGGCACAATTAAACTCCAGCCGCGTAGTATCTATTGAGCAATTAACCTTTGATAAACCAATTAATGTTTAGCATTTGATGACAGAAGTTAGGCCTGGAGGAGTCATATTTGAGTTTAATGGAATGACTCTCAGACTGAGATTAGCTTTGTGCAGCTATAAAATTGTCAGATTTCCTTGTTTTCTACCATATTGATTCTATTTTACGGAGGCATTGCACAGAAAAAAGGAAATTAGCAGAAAGCACACAGGAGCAGAGAGGAGCCATCAGTGATGAATTATTGATAGTGGTGTGAACACGTCTCTAGACACTTCTTGATTATTTCCTAGATGCTAGTTCTTTTGATTTTTGATGCTTCATTGTTTTAGGAAACTTCCTCTAAATCGGAGGCTGCCTCTCTCGGGTCACTATGGAGACCGCCATTACACAGTGGCAGACTTGTTGAAATACACGCTCTCAAGCTGCCATCCTTTTAATGTGGTTGTTGTGGCTATAAAATAAGTATAAACATGTCAAGAGAATTTACCTCCTGTCTCGAAGACTGGTTAATGTGTGTTTCGTGAGATCCCTGGAGATCTCAACAGAGAGCGGTTTGATATCTGTTCTGGCTTTTATACTACGGTTGAATGTTGCCATCACAGGCACACCGCAGGTCATTGTCAGCCTGTCATTCATCATCAGAAATGTTCCTCCACCACACCGGACAGTGCCTGATCCCATTCGCCATTAGAACAGCTACATGTGCGAATTTATCTTCTCTTAGACCGCGGCAATATCGTTTCCCCTCTGCCTGACAGGCTTCAAGCCTCCCGAATGCAATAATAAAGAATTGATTATATTCTTTATGGAGCGCAGAGGGCTCAAATGTGTTTTGTGTTCTTTTTCCCTATCAGCTGTAATGAAAAAGGGAAAAAAATACCTAGGTGAGTTGATGAATGTGTGGGGAAAATTGCACATCGAAAGGTTAACGTCACGAGTGAAAAGCATCAGTCTTCTCTATAGGGTTACAAAAAGAAAAGGACAGGGAAAACATTCATATAGTTTTCCGTGTTTTGCACAGCGGCATATATAATGAATTGAGAGCCTGGCTGAAAATGTGTTATTGTGCAAGGCCTCTCACATATTGATGTAGGTTTTAATTTCCTGCTCTCCCCACGTTTGCCATTAGCATCTGAGACGATACAAGCATTTAATGAAAAACACCCGCTCCCTCCTCTAGACTAAACTGTCACGGCACAATAATAAAGCAGACAAAGCACCAGGAAACTAATAAACCTCATATTTCTTTTGACATCAACATGAAATCATATGGAAATTATTCTGTGAGAAGAGACTCACAATAGAAGTCAACACTGGATTGTATCATAGGATGTTGGTGGAGAATGCGGGCAACTTTAGGCTATTTTCCCCAGCATCAACCTCTCTCTTTCCTTCTGGATGTGTTATAAGAATTAACTAAAACTGCAATTCATTGATTTGCCACTGGAGACTAGTGTTAGATGAGAGCACATTCCTTTAACACCTCTAGTTCATTTAATGTGTTCCGTACCAAGAAAAAACTGATACATTGTTCCAATCGTCTGCAGATTTAGTCCTCGTTTTCGCCACTCTGAACGCTCTGGTTCGCACTAGTTGAAAATACAGCCATGTGGCATCATACAGGCCATTCCCTGGTCACATATGCCATTGACTGCTTTCCAATTGGTTAGAATGAACATACACACGGAAGTAAACAATGGGAGACAGAACACCTGACGCTCCCATAATGGACAGATGTCGTTGCTTGATCTTGACCCTTGGCATCTTTTATGATATAATTTGTGTTTATCCCCTATGATACTTATGATAACAAGTTTTACCCTGGAGCTGCCATGATAAATGTAAGCAGAAACATGCCAACCCATAATGCCAGATGCAAGCAAAGTTTAAAAAACTTTTTGTCATATTCATTTGTTTTTAGTTCAGATCAGAGTTTGATCATGTTCTCACTACAACCAATCAGCTCTTGAGTTAGTTTGGATTCGGAGCGAGATCACCGCTTTGAGCAGGTCTTAGGCCACTTTTTAGTCAGCTTTTGGTCCAATTTTTAATTCTGTAGTTGCTTTCTCACTTGCACAAATTAAATATTATTTATCAGATCAAATTAAGTGATTTTGTCATGAGCATTGGCCACCTCAGAGCTTTTAAGTGAGATTTCATCATTTACATAGAAGGAGTGAGATTTGAGGAGGTGGTGTGGCTTATATTTTGCCAGTTTGTCAGAATCATCACAAGCGAGAACATTTGTCATCAACGTCATGAAGCAGTTTTATAATTTATGACAGTTCATTTGTTTTAATCCATCAGTTCTTGACAACCACTGAAATTGAGAACGTTTTTACAATAATTTTAAATGGACTCAGGAATGATGGATGTCGGGTGATCTTGGTAATTCATAAGATGTACATCATACCCAGTCACTAGTCCCGGTGTAGCATGGACATTCTCAATCGATAATCTGCATGTCAAACTGTTGATTCATGGCCATTTGAAGTCGATAACAGAACTCTTTCAGCAAGACATCAATGGTGTTATCTCAGCAACTAAAATGAATGAGCTAACATTTATGGGAAAAAAACATCTTAAAGTCCATAGACAATATGCTGTGCGTAGCCGGGGAAATTAAATCATCTGGTTTACAAACATGAGTACAATATGTATGTTTCTGTCAAAGATTTCTGCTATTTACACAATGAGATTATGTTTTTGTGACAAAAATCTGATTCCTGCTGTGAAAACATGCAACGACTAAGAGCTCCCACTCAACATCTTTGCAATCTGGCATACTTTACTGTTCAGAGAATGTGCTTCTGAGCTGTTTTGTTCTACCATGTCCATTATGAGCCACCATCTGCAAGTGCTGAACAAGCTCCAGATTCTCAATCTCCAGGCTCCCTGTGCTAGTATACCAGGATTGGAAGAGTTTATATACCACAAGTTGTGTCTATCGTTGTGGTTTGCTTTGTGAATTCTGACACATGGAGTGTGTTCTGGAGAGTGCTCGAGTGTGTTCTGGATCAATTAGATCCAAAGAGAACTTGTCAAAGATGTATAGGTGCTGTCATATAAATAGAAATCATACACGTGTTGATGCATTTCAGTAATTGTATTCAAAAAGTTAAATATATATAATGTATGCATTTATTTGTCACAGAATGATATGTTCAAAGAGTTTATTTCCTTTAAGTTTGATGTTTACAACTGACAACTAATGAAAATCCCAAAATGAGTATATCAGTAAATTAGAATATTACTTAAGACCAATACAAAGAAAGTATTTTTCTCTGTCTGAAAGGTATGAACATTCAACGTATGCACCTTGTAGCGTAATTACTGCAACAAGGGGGTGTGGCGTGGAGTGGATCAGTCTGTGGCCCTGCCCAGGTTATATGAAAACATCCCTGTAAACGACTGCATAGACCTTGGACCTCAGAAAACACAATGGGCCAACATCAGCAGATGACATGGCAGCCCAAACCATCACTGACTGTGGAAACGTTATGGTGAACCTCAAGAGGTAGATTCTCTACCTCTTCTCGCTTCATCCAGGCTCTGTGATTTCCAACAGAAATGCTACATTTACTTTCATCGGAGAACATTACTTTGTACCACTCAGCAGCAGTCCAGTCCTTATGGTCTTTATCTCTTTATCTCAGGACAGATAAAGGATTCTCTCTCTTGTTCAAGAGTGGTTTAAAACAAGGAATGTAACAGGTGAAAGCCATGTTTGGCAAATGTTTGTGAATAATTGCTCTTGACTCCTCCTTAAATTCACTCTTTGTTTCACAACCCTCTCGATTGTGCGGTAGTCCTTATTGTTTGTTCAGTTTTTTTACCCTCTTTGAGCCAGGTGTCAAGTTATCAGTCTTCATTCTTACAGTACTTGACCGAGGGACCATTTAAAGACCTTTACATGTGCGGGTTAAACTATTGCAACAAATGTCTTCAATATACAAACCTTCTCCATAAATAATTTTATTACATTTTACCAATTTTACTAAGATTAGTTGATATTCTAATCATAGCAGCAGGTTATTTTCATTTGTCATTTTTAGCAGGCGTTGGGAATATTCAATATTTTTCTGCTCATGGTTGGATGCCCTTAGCTGGTGGAACTTGTAAAATTGGTCCTCTGAGAGGGACTGTGGGTGAGGATTGCCCTCGGCAGATAAGCAGGATTTATCTCTGGGTAACTGGAGACTGCTGCTCTATCTCTTTGACACTCTATGCTTCCCCCAATCAAACCTTTGAATGAATCTGGGGATAAAACGTGACATATATCAGTTCACACATAACAGATACATGTTTGCATCGGTCATGTGAAAACTTCTTTCTTACAAAAAAAGCAGATAACAGCAAACAATGTTACGGTAGATTTTTAATACTACCGAGTCAAATCAAACGTAACAATTTGACTCATGTGATGTCATCAATAGCGTGAATAAAACCAGTTTTTTTAAGTAAAAAACTCGTTTTTTGTTCTGGAACATTCATGTTTGTATTTTTGACTTAATCTATAAATCACTTTAAAAGCCACTAAAAGACTCAAAATGTCATGACCCCTTTAATTAATATAATATACATTTCTATTATTGCGACTTGCGCTTATTTGAAATTAATACTGAAGGGGCAAGGTAGAGATTACAATTTTACAACAATTTTACTACTTTATTTGCATATACAGCAAATTTGCATATAAGAACCAGATGTTTATTGTTTAAATGGTAATTTCTGTTTTCACCCATTTCCTGTATGAAAGTCCCATAATGCAAACATTTGAATATCGTCAGGCTTTTAAAAAGTGATCAATCAATGTGTGCTAGTCGAGTTTGTGCCTAAAACTAGTACCCAGCCTTTCATATGGAGATCAGAAGAATCCTGTGAAGCTGATGAGGAATAAAAAGAAAACAGAAGCATTTGTTCCTTTTCATTTGTTTTTGTTACCTCAAATGTTAAATCCTCTTAAATTACTTGTAATTTAGATTTAAAAAGCAGTCAACTCTGTACATTGATGACTTTAGTAATGTCACAGATAAATTGGTCACCAGTAAAATCTAGGGCCAGCAGTGACTTTTAAAGCTTTAAACATCTGAATAGAGTTGAATTTGTAAGGCTGAGGGCCTATTTTCCATCTTGCCGAGTTATCTTGAGGCAGAGATAAAGTGACAGGGTGCATTAACTTGATCTGTCTCTGTTCTGAAGGATTAAATGGCTATCCTTATACATTAGCCTCGAGCTAAATGGCTATCAACCCTCTCACACATTGTTCAGTCCTCACTGTCAGTGTCAGACGAACACACGGACTCCATGTCCAGTTACCGTTCATGGTTTGTTTCTCAATGGATTAAAAAAGAAACAGCTTTCCACACTGTAAATCGATCGCTCCGAGCGAGTAGCCAGACCCTCTCTGATGTTGAGGTGGGGCATTGTGATCGATCCATCTCCCTCCGTTTGCTGAAAACAAGGAGACACAAATCTAACTGGATGTTCGGGGTGATTCACAAAAGGGGTAAAGAAAATGAATCACTACAGATGTCAGGGGAACACAGAGATATAATTCAATTACCTAAGTGTGGAATGACATTTGATTTAATCTGAACTATTAATGCCAGGGAGGTCAAGCCAAAAGAAAGGGCAGTTGTCTAGTTAGTCGCAATTAGAGTGTAAATCTCAAATGTCTGCAAGGCGGGGGAAAATGTCATTTGCAGAATAACTGGCTAATAACATGGTTCCCCCTCACCTTTGAGTTACCAGGCGCGGCAGAGAGAATCTAAATCATGCAAGACTAACAGTAGAGTCGTCGGAGAAATTTGTCTGCTTTTTGTCATGGTTGGAGAGGAATTAGTGGAAGCACTCGATGAGCCGCTACAGAGTGCTGAGCACACACTAATCCTTGTGAACAAACACTGCGAATTACGAATCTTGCTTAGGACTTGAGAAGATATTATATGCACATCATCATCTTGTTCCCTTCTCGCATAATCATTCATGCCACTTGAGGCTTCTTAAAGTGGCAGATCGCTTATAACGTCTCAGGTTAGATTAAGATTTATATTGTGGATGATGTACCGCGCCTAAATTACATCTCCAATCACCCTTGTGGAATCCCTAAGGATGATACGTTGCATGTGCGGTTTGTTAGTATATTGATCACACGAGGAGGACCAGCATTAGATGGCTTTTTATCTACAGGCATCAGGCTCTGTCAAGCACGCTTCTGCTGCCAACTCAGAGAGGCCGCCATGCATGTTATTGTCTTCTATTTTAAGGGACTGCTCACCGGGTGGTACAGAAAATGAAATGAGAAGAAGTTGGGAGTCGTAGCTCTCCTGCTGCGCTGACGGTGTAATTCTGACTGTGATGGTGCGTTTGAGTAGCGCTTTGTCCAGAAAACTTTCCTCCCCTCTGTGTTGAGCAGCGTGTCCCCAGATGCTGAATCCATCACAAATATGGCAGTTGTTTTCTGTCATCCGAAATACTGAACTAGTAGTGACAGCTTCTTTCAGTAGTTAGTAGTGCTTGCCTGTGTGAGCAGATGTGGACTGCGTTCAGGAGTTCTCTACACATCATGAATTATGCATGCTAGATTCATGACATCTGGTTTAGTCATCCAAGGGCTTGTTATTGCCATCTTCTCTTGCTAATGACTTCACTGTGCTGTCAGATTTTGGACTCAGTGCTGGTGAGTAATGTGGTAATCATTTTCTGATTCTAATTATTAACAGATTGTTGTAAATTTGTTTAATTGGTTTTGGTCTGTGTTCTTCAGAGGCTTGGAGTTTCTTTTGAGAAGCTGCTCGATACAGAGAGCCAGACAGCAGCTACTGACAGGAGAACAGGGGAGGAGCTATGCAGAACTTCAGAGAAGAGGGGCTACAGACCATCACGGGGGAGGAGCTACTCAGAACTTCAGAGGGGAGGAGCTAGACAGAACATCAGAGGAGAGAAACTAGACAGACTTTCAGAAGGGAGGGGCTACAGACCATAACAGGGGAGGAGCTACTTAGAACTTCAGAGGAGAGGGGCTACAGACCATCACGGAGAAGGAGCTACTTAGAGCTTCAGAGGGGAGGAACTAGGCAGAACTTCAGAGGGGAGCAACTACACAGAACTTTAGAGGGGAGGGGCTACAGACCAAAAGAGGGTAGGAGCTACTCAGAACTTCAGAGGGGAGGGGCTACAGACAATCAAAGGGGTGGGAGCTACATATCATCAAAGGGAGGAGCCACACAGATCAGCAGAGGGGAGAGGCTACAGACCATCACTGGGGAGAAACTACACAGAACTTCAGAAGAAAAGTGCTGCAGACCATAACAGGGGAGGAGCTACTCAGAACATCAGAGGGGAGGGGCTACAGACCATCAAAGGGGAAGAGATACACAGAACTTCAAAGTGAAGGGGCTAAAGACCATCATAGGGGAGGAGCTATGATGAAATTTAGAGGGGGGAGCTACATATCATCAAAGGGAGGAGCCACACAGATCAGCACAGGGGAGAGGCTACAGACCATCACTGGGGAGAAACTACACAGAACTTCAGAAGGGAAGTGCTGCAGACCATAACAGGGGAGGAGCTACTCAGAACATCAGAGGGGAGGGGCTACAGAACATCACAGGGGAGGAGATACACAAAACTTCAGAAGGGAGGGGCTACACAGAACTTCAGAGGGGAGAGCTACAGACCATAAACGGAGAGGAGCTACACAGAAATTTAGAGTGGAGGAACTACTCAGAACATCACAGGGGAGGAGCTAGAGGTTGTTTGTTGGTTGTGCGGTGAACTGTAGTAACTTGAGAAAACATCATTAGGACGATGTAAGTGTCACTCACATGTCTGTGTGAAATGTGATAAAATATTTGGTTGCTTTTTTCCCCGATATATAATATATTTTAAATATCTTAATTCTAAATTTCACCTGAAATTTTAAAGAATGTGAAGAACGAAGATTCCTGGGAACCTCCTGTAAATACTGCTGTGTCTTTTCTTTGATGTTCCTCTCTGTAAATCCCATCATTAGGTTTTGATTCATGCAATGAATCACGGTGACAATATTCAGCCACATCCACCCTCTCCGAAGGCTGTGAGGGGTTTTGACAGAGACGGAGGTCATTCTCACTCATCCTGAACACAGCACAATACTCACTGATGCGTTCACAATCTCTTACAGAAAGAAAGAAACAAGAAAAACCGAACGCCTCTGTTATGTGCCCCCACCCCTGGGAGGGCAAGTGGCAAAACTGTCAGTTATTGAAGTAGTTTGAGATTCTGGCTCACGGTTTTCACCGGCTGAAAGGACTTTACAGACAGCACCTGGAATGTGCTCAGTGAAAAGTGGCGATACAATCACACACTTTAGCATTCACTGTACATTTATTAACACACACAATTATGATACGTCCAGTATGTGATATGCCCTTCTATAAAGGCAAATAATTCTGTATCGGAAAAAAGTTTTAAAAATTGGTTTTAAAAGATTCTATCAACTCAAGGTCCAGAAGGTCCAGAATGAGTGATCCATTTCAAATTTGATTTAATTGAGTTTATTCATACTTTAAAAAAAACATTTTTATCAAATATTACTTGCATTGAAATGAGTTTAAAACTAGAGAAAAATGATAATGAACTTTTGCTTATAAAATGCTGCTTATGCTAATGCTAAATCTTGTGCAAAATAAATAACATTTTTCAATGACATCTTTGACAATTCCTTGTATTTGGAAATGTTATGTATTTCATGAACATCTTGTTTGATGACTGGTATGAATGTTTTAATTTTACTTTTGAAGTTTTCATTTGAAGAATGCTCACATGTTTTGGAGATATTGTTGCACAAGACAATCCTGATCGTATGTTAGATCGCATTCTTTAAGAAAAATGCTTAACTTTTTTGAAGCTGATGACATATGCCAAACATATGCTGAGAGGAAATGTTGCCATGGAAATTGGCTGTTCTGTGCTTAAAAATTCACACTTTTCCAGTAGGATTATATAGGAATTTTCCTGAATGTTTAAGAATAAACCCAGTAAGTTTTATGAGATATGAGAACCCTTCCTCGCCTGCCTGGGACCCAGAGATAAAGGAATATTGTAAATGTATAAAAATAATCTAACATGGTTGCCTCTTTGTATTAATTATCTTTTATTTACACCTAGCTTGTTAGAGACTTTGTACTTTTTTTTACTTTTTTTATTGGTAACTTTTAATATTTATTCATGTTTTAGTGCCTTTGGTTGTGAGTGGCATTAAGCCTGTATAAAAGCCCATTATATTTGGTCTGGGTAAATGGGTAGATTAATACATTTTTCAATTGCCATAATTTTTTCTTTCCTTGCTGAACCTTTAACAGACAGGATTTAGGACAAGAAGTTAATTTGGTGAGAAATGTGGCGGTTTTGGAATTATGCGACCACTCTTAGAATGTGAGGTGCTCATGGTCCACCAGATATTTTTTCATAATACTATATTGATGCATAAAATCCAAAGATTGATTGATTTATTTATTTGTAGCTTCTCATGTTTCTATCGGGGAAATGCTCTCAAGTCTCGCGCATTATAGGCAGTTCTCATCAGAAGATGCAAACATGGCTGAAAGCACAACATTGAATTCAGCCTCGGGCTCAAAGCCAAACGTTTGGCAGTTCTTTGGAGTTTCATGAATGAAAAAAACTAGCAATGTGCAAGATATGCAAAACTAAGGTAAAATACAGCAGAAAAAATCAGATGCTGACGTGAAGCTTCCCAAAATATGATGAA